>SZWC01010165.1:78429-92321 GCA_023375785.1 Penium margaritaceum
CGAGGAGGGCCTCACAGCTCACCTCTGAGGGTCCTTGCACCCTCAGAGGGGCCCCTCGACCCATCAGGGAGGGGCCTTATGAGGGGGCCCGTCGGCCCCGTTCTCCCCCTCCCCTCCTCGAGGAGGCCCTCGGTGGGTCCCATCGAGCCCCTTCGAGGGGCTCCTTAGAGGGGCCCGTTGGCTCCATCGGCCCCATCGGCCGACGGACGGAGGGAGGGGCGGACCCCCCCCCCTTCTCCCCTCACTCGCTCACTCGCTCACTTCCTCGCATTTTGTTTTGGCGAGCAAGCAAGGAGCAAGGGGGGGCGACCTGAAATCGCCCCCTGCTTTTTTTTATCCCCCCCTCCATCCTGACCTGTCCTAATTCTAGGGGGCAATCCAGAACCGGGTGACGGGCAAACCCGGGGTGAGCAAAGAAAAAAAAGGCCGACGAGGATTTGAGAAAAAAAGAAAAAGGATGGGGGTTGGGAGAGAGAAGATGATAGAGCAAGAGAAAAAAAAGTGGCAGGTGAAGACAAACGGAAAAAAAGGAGGTGGGGGCGAGAAAAGAAATGTGCGCGGCAATAGAACATCCCGGCAGAACACCGACACCTACAACAGCAGGAGCCACTACAACAAAAGCAATTTCCGTAGGAGGAGCAGCGGCGGTTGCAGCAACGCTTGTAGTTTCGCCTTCCCAACAGAGAGCACATTGTGGTGTCGCAGGCGATCTCCACTTGGAGACATGTCCTAGACCGACGTCTCCCTGGGGCCCGTGGATTGGTGCGCGCACTTCACTCTGTAGGATCGACGACATATTCAAGTCTTTCCATCTCTAAGGGCTAGGTCATCTACCGCTTGGAGTAGTAACCACACCTGCAGCCGCCACCCCTTCTCTTCTTGGAGCAGTCTTCGTTCTATTAGTGGCAGCAGCATTAGTAGCCGTAGCTACTCAGACTCTAGTCTCCGAGCGTGCTGTGGTAGTGCAGCTCGTCCCGTCTGGTCATGTCTGCTGACCCCGACGACGTGACCTCTAGGAGTGAAAGTACTTATGGGCCTCATCCTCTCCCGCGGCTTGGTGTTTACCACTGGGAGCAGGTGCCCTCGGCACCTATCTATTGTCCAGCGCACGAGATGAGTACGAAGGCATTTGAGCAGGCGCCCTGCGCGTTTGCCTGCTATTACTGTGGTGATGGACGTCATGGCTGGCGTCCCAGCTGTACGCGCCCTCGCGGCTGGCATCCACCTTGGCTTCAGCCTCGTCCGAACCTGCATCCTCTACAGCATGCGGATCTGCCGGTGTTGGTAGATCCCTTAGCTAGACCTCGTGCGAGCATATTCATCGAGATCCACGGCCTGTGGCATACAGTGTAGCGGCTTTGTGACCTCGTCGTCACTGAGCGTGCTTGTGCTACTACTTTGTCAACGGCCTCTTTGACCACATCTCCTTCATCCTCTTGTTCTTCCTCATTCGATGGTGTCCCTTTAGCTTCACCTGTTGGTCTGTCCCAGGCGGCCACCATCCTCTCAATATTGCACTCTCCTGCGACCACTACGCCACTTTGCGATGACAGATCTTCATGCAGTCGTTCCAGTCGTGTATCTCCACAACTCTCCGCACGCCGTGCTCGCACCGGTTCGGCTACATCCTCCACCTCCTCGGCTTCCGTTGTTGTACCTGTCAAGGGGGGGTGTGGTCACCGCGCATTGCCTGTTGTGATCGTAGGGACAGGATCCGCACTCGCGCCGGGCCGTGGTGCCCGATCGTCAGCTCAGGGAGACTCAGATGATACGGTGACAGCACATGGCGTGGAGTCTGATCCCGACATGGCGTTCATGGTAGAGACTTGCCTGTCATCGTCCGGCCTGGATCCATATCTTCCACAACAGCAGGTTACATCAGGAGGAGCACAAGCACGGATTCATTGGGTGGAGCTACTTGTAGCTCCGACCAGTGGGGGCCCGGCGGTGGCACAGGAGTCTCGTGCAGACCGGGATGCATCTACGAGACTTTTAGGGGAGAGTAAGTAGCAGACTCATACCAGTCCGGCAGATGTTGGAGTACTTGGGACGTGCATGTCATCAAGTTTGACATCTACGCTGGGGCAAGAGTCGGACGTTGTGCAGCAATAGGTTCCATCACGAAGAGCGCAAGTGCTACATGCTTGGGCGGTGCCACTCGCGACTCCGACCGGTAGCAGCCCGTCGGTGGTACAGGATTCTCGTGCGGATCAGGATGCCCCATACGGATTTCCGGGGGCGTTGGCACGCGGGACTCACACCAGCCCAACAGCGGTCACAGTGCATGAGCAGAGTCGACCAGCGGGTCTTTTAAAGGTTGAGGCATTCTTGAAAGCAGCAGTTCTGAGAGATGTCGCTTGCACATGTGCTACAGCAGACATAGCAGGCTCCATTGTCTCATCTGCGCTACCTAAGGACCAGCTTTAGAGTGACGAGCCGTCCATGTTCCTACAGTCTCCAGGTTCCCACACACGACGGAGCAGCGACATACATGACATAGTCAGATGGTGGTCCTCACTCTATCATCGAGCAGGTGGTAGCAACCAGCCTTCCCGCCAAGACAGTGCGTGAGCGCCAGCTGTGCTTGCTGGTCGCCTTGACGGGCAATGTCGAGCCGGAGTCGTACACACCTGTGTCTACTACGACGGTAGTTGAGGACAATGGAGCAGATCCCTACACGCAGATGGAGTCACCTTGTTAGCAAGAGCTGAGTTCTGCCCCTTTGTGTTCACCTGCTGGTGACCCTGCTGATCACATCGACGATGAGAGTGGCAGTACCTACACGGATGACATTTCCACATGCTCCACAGACTCTGACGACTCCTCTTTCTCCTTCTCTTGTGGCATGCGACTGCTCACTCCTCATATGATAGACATGAGCTGTGGTGTGGATGCGACACGTGCACCTACATTCGATGTTCCAGTGTCTCATCACATTGCGAGTTTGGTTGACCCCGAGGAGGATGCAGCAGCACTGTCTCCATCTTCTTCAGCAGCAGAGATGTAGATAGAGCTGTATTTGCGAGTTCTGCTATCTGCATATGCAGCATCTAGTGAGGCAGAATTCATGCTACGCGAGGCAGACGTGGGCCACCTCCACATGTCTGAGGCAGATTACACCGACCTGCAGGAGCGTGTAGTGATGCTGCAATGAGAGATGATGGCAGCGCGTGAGCAATTCTCAGAGGAGGCGAGCATCACTACTATCGGCACGAGCCTTCCGCCACCAGCATCTAGCACACCCATACTCGGGGAGGATCCTGTACTAGCTCTAAGTATGACATTCGACGGAGACACTACCATAGGAGAGTTGAGCATGCCTTCAGTTTCCTCCATCATCACTCTTGTTGACTCCGTCATCGCTCCTCCTTGTATGGCTGCCATCACGCACCTTCATCCACCCAACTCAGCTGCTCCATCGTCACCTTCGTCCATGAGTGGTGATCTGGTTCGTCGCTCCAGCCCTCTTCTTCTGTTCGTACACTCCTGTGCCTCAGGGTGCTCTATCTTGCCTCAAAGGCCAGCTCCGCCACTTCATCCACGCTCGCGTGCTGCTTGCCCATTCCCTCTCCTCCAACGTACACAAATGCATCGTGGTAGAGTGGACAAAAGGAGATACCGTGAGTTGGGACACTTGGCAGTCACGCGAGGACTAGTACACTGCAGGTTATGGAGTTGCGACGCGAGGAGTCGTAGCCAGAGACACCACTTTCTCTTTGAGGGAGGGAGCCAAATCGTACATGACAGGGGGAGTTATCTCTATATGATGCAGAGACCACATGATTCATCGCCTAGGATCTGTTCAGCTACGGCATGAGCATCTCCATCGAAGACATTGCCACCAGGTTTGTCTGCTTAGGGGGAGTGTTGTGTGGACTTCGACCTGACGCGACGTTATGGGAGATGCGTGGCGAGGGGTCCATACTCTGCTATGAGCATACCACAGTTGTACTCTGTTAGTCGAGACCCGGAAACTTGGTCGATGGCACCAGTGTCACGAGGAGACCATGGGGTCGTGTGTCTTCGTGTGTGGCCACACTAGGTGTGGCATGTGCATGCCAGCTGGTTTGCTCATAGTGGTGGAGACCCGGACACATGGTGAGGTACACTCGTGTTATGAGGAGACCCTCTATGATCATATGTATTTAATGATAATGCTATTGTGGTGCGCATACAGACACCTGTTGGACTGCTCTTAGTGGTTGAGACCCAGGCACTGGTACCACTTGTGTCACGAGGAGACCATTTTTTTGTCTGACATGTGTATGATGTGCATTGCACTGGTTTGTGTGCGTGTGCATCACTCCTCTCATGGTCGAGACCCAGACACTTGGTGAGATGTGCCAGTGTCGAGGGAGACCTTAGAGGGGTAGTAGATGAGTGTGTGTGTGGTTGACAGGTGCAGGTTGTGGTTTGGCAGACGTTGCTATTCCATACCTTCGTTCATTTGTTCTCACGTGGATTGCTATGTCAGCCAGGGGGAGTGTTGGTTTGTGTGGCTTCCACCCATCACGATTGACGCTAATGCATTATCCATGTACCCACGTTGGCGGCACATGGTAGAGGAGGGCGTGACGACACGACGGGCCTCCGGACTGCACCGAGAATTCTCTAGCACCTACGACAGCGCCGCCGAGACGCGGTCGATGCGTTCTGGCAGCCCTATGAGCTTGTCGGGAGCTAGGATAGTTTTCTTGGTGGGTTGAGACCCGCGCACCCGGTGGACTGTATCGGAGCAACGAGGAGACACAGTGGCAGTGTTTGTGCTTCTGATGTTCGAAAAGCCGTGTGTGTTGTCTTGACGTTGATTCCGATACTTTCTAGCACTGCTCCTATTTTCTCGGTGGTCGAGACCCGGGCTCTCGGAGAGCTGTTCCGGTGCCTCGAGGAGACCACTGTTATTGCTATAGTGGTGTACGCAGTGTGTTCCCCCCGTTGACTCATTTGGGTTTAGCAGGGGTGATGGGGCCCGGTACGGCTAGCTGCCGTTGCCCCTACTTAAGCCCGCTAGGGGCTCATTTGTACTTTCTCCTTGTTCTTTCATATTCACCGTTCCTGACTTAGCCAAATTCTTGTCGTTTTACATCGCACTCACACATAGAGCTCATGTTCTTTTTTGCATGGGCCTGCATGCCCCAAAATATTTCCAGTCATGCCAACATTTTTTGGGCATTGTTCACACTAATGACTTGGGCGCAACTAAGGCAAGAGTATGGTGAAACTGGGGAGAAATAAGGGTGAAACAAGTACGCAATGAGGGCAAAAGTAGGAAAGAAATAATATGCAACCAGAGTACAAGTACGTCGCACCAACGATTCAACATGGGCACAACTAGGGTGCAATTACATTGTAATCAGTACAAAACTAGGGCGCAATTAAGGCTCAACATGGGTGCAAATAGGATGACTTAGGGCACACCTAGGGTGCAACTGGGGCACAAATGGAGTGCAAGGAGTTCTTAACAAAGAGAACAACTAGTGCACAACCAAGATGCAACCACAGAGGAAAAAAAGGAACAACTACGGTGCACCAAGTGTAGAACTAGGGGTTACACAACTCATGCACAACTTGTGCATAAGTGGGGTTTCTATAGGGCTCAAAAAAGCCACAACCAGAGTGCAACTAAGGTGCAATCATGGCCCACACAAGGCACAGCTAGAATGCAACCAGGGCACAACCAGATTGTTGGTTTTGCGTATCTCTCATTGTGCTGTGTTGTGTCCTCCCGGCTTGTGTACATTGACGTGCAGATGATTGACGACGAGACTCGACGATGCTGGAGTGTCATCCGGTGGAACCGACACACTCTGAGGCCTACTCGCACTTTGCACAAGCCTCCTCCCTCCGGCGATGTGCTTAGCTCCATCGACAGGCCTCCTTGGCGGTCGGGCCGCCGGCGGTCAGTGCCATCGCAGCTGCTGTCTGCATGACCCGCTTAGAGGCGGCGTCAGATTTTTTCCCACAGCCACTGGGCCAGGGGAAACACTGCTGGATTTTTTCCGGCAACACTGACCCCCACGCGTGACACAAGGAGGTGAGTGGCAGGCCGCGTCCGAGACCTACAGGCACGACGACGCACATGGCAACGTCACCCAGGCGAAGTGACTGGCACCAGTGTGCAGCAGCAGTAGCCGGCAGCAGCGAGCAATAACTGCTGCTCCTCGCATCCCTCACCTTGCCACGAGGAGTGGGTTGTAAGCAGAGTGCCCACTACTCGCTACGAGTAGCAAGCTTCTGGCCCAAAGCAGCGAGCTCACTTCTCGTAGCCCGCTGCCCACAACGAGCAGCAAAGCTCCCTATGTCAGGGGAAATAATAAAAAAAGGAACTAGCAAAAAAATTCCTCGACCCCAGCAACAGCTGCCATGGCTGCTGCAACAGCCACAACAGCTGCAGCAGCACGCAGCGGCAGCAGCAGCAGTAGTAGTAACTGCAACAGCAGTAGTATGAATAGTAATAGCAGCACCATGGGCTGCTTCCATAGCATCCGAAGTAGCAACAGAAGCAGGTGCAATAGTAGCAGCAGCTGCTGCTGCAACCACAGCAGCTGCAGCAGTAGCAGTAGCAGCCAAACGAACGGGAACAGCAGTAGCTGCAGCTGCAATAGTAGTAGCAGCAGTAGCAGCGGCAATAGTAGCGGCAGCACCAGCAGTAGCAACAGCAGCAACAGCAGCAGTAGTAGCAGCCAACAGGCGTTGTTGCCAAGACCCTTGATCCCTCAGCTGCCATTCAGCAACAGCTCGTCGCCTTGACGTAGTAGCTTGCACCACTGTAGCCACTGACATCACATACAGCCACCAGTAATCCGCCACCGTTCATTCCTCCTGGGCATGCCAGCTTCGTTGTGTCTGCTGCCACGCATTACCTGGCGCAACAACAAGCTCAGCCCCAGCGGCAAACAGTAACCTCCATCCTTGGTCCCACTCTGGGTGCCGGCCACAGGCAAAAGGACTTTTAGATGCTACCCACAGATGAGGCTTGCGTCATCGCCACTATGCGTCACCAGCGGGAGCGCCGTCTTGCCTCTGCCGCCGTTGCTGTCGCTGGCCCTGACGCCCCGACCTCGTCGAGCAGCTCCTCTCCTCCAGCTCTCGTACGGTCCTGTAGCAGCATCACCCGCAATCGTCGGCGTCCCCGTTCCCTTCACCAGTGCAGTCTTTGTTCTATCCGAGCTCCGGCACCGTCACTCTACACTCAGTCTATACTGCCGAGTTGTCCACGTGTGAGCGACAGTTGGAGCAGTGCATTGCGCTCTAGCTTGGCCTGCCTCGCCCTCCCCCTCACGGATGTGGGAGTTGCATCACCTCCTGCACGTCCCCCTCGTCCTGGATGACGGAGACTCAACAATGGTCATGTCCTTCCTCCTCATCTGCCTCGACGTCTCTCGTGGTCTCCTCTATCCCACTCCGTGACGACTCCGAGTGGCTTGGTGATTGGCAGTCTCATTTTGCGCCCCCCTCCACCACGTCCGCGTCTCTTGCATGCTGCCATGTGACCACTAGCAATCTGGCGACTCCAGTCCACGACCCGGCCGAGACCTGGATCATCGAATCTGGGACTACACATCACATGACGGCCTCTCGTGAGGCTTTTAGTATCCATGGTTCTGTTGGCAATGTATCCAGTGTTTGGACAGGCTCCAACCAGGTGTTGCCTATCCGCGGCGCCAATGTTGTTTGTTTTTGTGGTCCTGCTGTTGATGTCTTCTGGACCGATGTCCTTTTCATCCCCGGTCTTGAGCTCAGCTTCCTTTCCGTTACCGCCCTTGTCCGCATGAGTATGGGCGTTGTCCACTCGCGTGGTGTTGGCACTATATCGTTGCGCCCGTCTGGTCTTCTCGTTCTTCACGCCACCACCCGTAGCAACCTATGGCACATGCCTCCTCTCCTTCTGTCCCCTCCCCGTCGGCCGCCACAGGCCATGTATTTTTTCACCAGCACGCTCTCTTCGCAACACACCCATCTCCTACACAGCCGCCTTTGCCACGTCCACTCTGCAGTCGTCAATAACATGCTTCGCACCCAGCCGGCCAAGGGCCTTAACTCTGAGACTTTCCTTTTTCCGTGCCCCACGGAGTGCGTTGATTGCGCTCAGGACAAGATGCACCGGTCCACATACCCTCTTTCCTCCTCCCGCGCCATTCAGCACTAGCTTATCCTTGTGAAGCGCGAGTGTGGTCAATCCCTTTGTCGCTTTTGATTCGATCGCGGTGGTGAGTACATGGGCCAGACCACGACTTTTCTCGCCTCCCAATAGACGTCCGCGGCCTACACGCTCGCCCAGAACGGCGTCTCCGAGCGGTGAAACCATACCATGGCCGATGCCGTCCGCACCATGCGGGTTGAGTCTGGCCTCTCCGATAGCTTCTACTTTGAAGCCATGGCCTACATGACGTGGGTCTGGATCTGGATTCCTCATGGACCCCTTCGCCGCCAGTCCATACCGTACTAGCAATGGTGCGGTCAGCGAGCCGACCTCCGCCCTTCTCGCTTCTGGAGCTACATAGCCATCGTGCGACTGCCCACCCCACAGCAGGGCGGCAAGCTTGTCCCCCGTGGGCGTCCTTGTACCTTTCTCGGTGTCTCTTGTTAGTCTAAGGCTTGGCACTTCTGGGACCCCTCCCGAAACTACATCGTCAAGTCCAGTGATGCCCTCTTCTTAAGGAACTCTTTCCACACGATCTCGTTTGCTCCAGCTTGTCAGTGTCCCTCCTGCCGCATGGGGGAGTGGTGAATCCATCCTCCTTCCTACCACTTCCGAGTGGCAATTCACTTACTCCCTCCGAGATAGCAACCCATTTCCTAGCCACTACCTCCTCCGAGTGAGCAGCCCCAGTCGCGCCTGCTGGCCCCTTCGAGCCAGGATCCCCAGTTGCGCCCACTGACTCATCCGGGCCGGCGGTCCCAGTCACTTCCACTGGTCCCTCCGGGACGGCAGTCCAAGTCGCGTCCACCAGTCCCTTTGGGCCGGCGGTCCTAGTCGCGTCCACGAGTCCCTCTGGGCCGGCGGCCCCAGTTGCGTCCATCGGTCCCTCTAGGCCGACGGTCCCAGTCGTGTCCATTGGTCCCTCCGGGCCAGCCGCCTTAGTCGCGTCCACTGGTCCCTCCGTGCCAGCCACCCCAGTCGCGCCCGCTGCCTCCTCCGTGCCAGCTGCCCCAGTCATGCTTGCTCACCCCTCCAGGCCGGCGGCTCCAATCGCGTCCGCTGGCCCCTCCGGACTAGCAGCTCCAGTCGCGCCCGCTGGTCCCTCTGGGCCAGTAGCCCCGTTCGCCTCCGTCGGCCCGTCAGACTCGGGGCCATCTCTTGCCCTACCACGCTACATGTGTGGCCTAGGCAAAAGCCTTCGACCTAGGCCATCAATGAGCATGCAGATCGTAGCTCCTCGCCCTGTGGCGTCTCGTCCTCCTGTCACTCCACGTGTCTCTTCCACTCCTACGGTCGTGCGTGGGGACCCTGGCACCAAGGCCCTCAGCCTGACCACTTCGGCTATCATTGCAAACCTTCATTGTGGCTCTACACTGGGCTACGCCATGCTTCATCATGAGCATCGGAATGTTTTCATGGTTGCACTCGCACGCATCCCACCTGGAGCTTGAGATGCACACGCTCTCTCAGTCTGCTCCATAGCATGCCCGGAGGACCCAGCCACCCTACGCAAGGCTTGCGCTTATCCTGAGGCTGCACACTAGGATATTGCCTGCGCTGACGAGCTCGCTGCTATCTGGCAGCACCATGTGTATGACCTCGTTAACCTCCCTCCAGGTCGGAAGGCCATCGGTGCCAAGTGGGTCTTTTGGCGCAAATGGAAGCCCAACGGGTCCTTGGACAAGTACAAGGCCCGCCTCATAGCCAAGGAGTTTGTTGAGGTCCCTTGGGCTGACTATGACCAGATCTTTGCTCTAGTTGGCCGGTTCTCCATAAGCCGGGCGCTCTTCTGTCTGGTTGCCTAGCATGGGTGGGAGCTGGATTTAATGGACGTAAGTAACGCCTTCCTCCATGATTCATTGGAGGGTGAGGAGCTCTACATGTTGCAGCCTCCAGGCTTTGACAACGGTACTGGGAGATTGTGGCGGCTGCGTAAGGCCCTCTATGGCCTGGAGCAGCCGCCTCGATGCTGGAACCAGGAGATCAGTAGCATGCTACTGAGTTCGCGGCGGCCTTCACCGTAGTATCTCTGAACCCACACTGTTCATCATCCCACGAGGGTAGACCCTCGCCGCTGTCCTGGTCTACGTCAACGATCTCCTCATTGCGTGGCATGACATGGCTGATGTCCAGCGTGTCAAGGACCTACTGCACACCGCCTACTAGATGAAGGATCTCGGGTCTGCCCAAGTCTTCCTGGGCACGGAGATCAAACATGATCGCTCCCAGGGCATCCTGCACGTCCACCAGGCTGCCTTTGTGCAGACCCTGTCCACTCGCTTTGCCGAGGACCTTTCCCTCTTGCCCATCGCATCTTCACCCATGTCACCTAATGGCCAGGTCAAGCTGAAGAGTCCTCACCTAGCCGTTGTGGGAGAGCCAGTTGACGTGATCACGTACCTGCGAGTCATCGGGTCACTAATGTTCCTGGCAACGACAACGCACCCAGACATCGCGTTTGTCGTCAACCTCCTGGCTCATTTTTCTTAGGAGCCGCATCACCTCCACTTCGAGGCCGCGATCCGAGGACTGTACTAAATTGTCTCGACTCCTCGGCGAGGTCTCGTGTTCCGCCGCCAGCCGTCTATCGTCACGGTGGGCTACACTGACAGTGACTTGGCCGGCACTCTAGACGGTAAGAGTCGCACAAGCTAGATCTTTCTGATCGGCAGCACGACTGTGTCCTGGTGCAGTGGAAGCAAGGGTGAATTGCACGCAGCACTGCTGAGGCCGAGTACGTGGCTCAGGCATGTGTGAGAGTGTTTTGTTGTATCATTTGTTGTCCTAGTTGCATCAGCCCGTCACATCCACCACGTTGCTTTGTGACAATGAGAGTGCCATGGCCATCGCCGACAATGACGACATGCATCACACACGCACAAAGCACATCAATGTTGAGTATCACTATGTGCGTTCGTTGTTTTATGACGGAAGCACCAGCAGTGTGTGCGTTGAGATAGCATGACAGCTGGCTGACTTCTTCACCAAGGCACTGAAGTGCGACTCGTTCAAGAAGGTTATGAGTTCTGTTGGCGTGCGTGCGTGAGTGGCTCTTTTTGTTGCTGCCTGCGTCTGTGCATGTCCTGGGGGAGTCTAGTTGTTGAATGTGTCTCTACCCGCACATGTGCACTACGCCTTTGAGTCATGGGGGAGTGTTGGTGTTTACACATCTCTCATTGTGCTCTGTTGTATCCTCCCGGCTTGTGTACATTGGCATGCAGATGACTGACGGCAAGACTCGACGGTGCTGGAGTGTTTTTCGGTGGAGCTGACGCACTCTGAGGCCTACTTGCAGTTTGCAAGAGCCTCCCTCCTCCGGCTATGTGCTCAGCTCCATTCGCAGGCCTCCTCGGTGGTCGGGCCATCTGCGGTCACTGTCACCGCAGATGCTGTCTGCATGCACCCAGCGCTGTTTCTGATTGTACCATTGCATCTGCAGCATCATGCTCTGCCTAGGGTCCATGTCTCTCGCTGTGTGGCACTGTTTGGCATCATGGACCGTCATAGGCACGACCTGGGTTCAGGCAGCCATAACTCTTTGCTGCTATCTTTCTAGTTGATTCTGACCACACGACTGTGTTTGCAGCGTCGGTATTATGGCTGCCACCCGGCGTCGTCCGTTTTGCCTGAAAAAACGGACGCCGCCGGGGCTGACAGGCGTCTGGCAGGGCTCACCGAGAAAACCCTGCCTGCCAGAAAATAGGTCTAGGACTCTTTTCTGACTGGCTGGTTAGCTGAGTAACAAGTTCTAAACTAGTGGGGGGGAGCTAGAACTTGGAGGGGTCTCCCATTATAGCTCATTCTTCATTCCTAATTAGTCACTTTCAGTTTCCAACTGCTTTCTAGCGCTAACACTGGCGCGCGCATTTCTTAGTAACAAACCCAAAGCTTCCAGACTTAGTCTCTAGAGGAGCAGACTGAGGGGGCAGCAAACTTAAGCAACAAGCGTGGAAGCCTGCATGCTGCATCAACAACGCTGCTGTTCCAACCAGCTGCCTAGTTTTCCATTTCAGATTGCAACCAAGGTGCAAATAAGAAATAACTAGATGAAGAAAAACAAGGACTTGATTGGGGTGCAACTAGGCAAGGAAGGAGCACACCTTGGGCACTTCTAGGGCTAAACAAGGTACAATACTGCAACAAGGGAAAAACAAGGATACACCTAGGACACAACAAGAGCACAAGTATTGTACAACCACGATGCATGTATCACATTACTAGAGCGGGGCATTTATTCTTAAGACGTTTCCATTTTGCAAAACATCTAAAAAAATGAATACCCAACCAGGGAAAAACAAGGATACACCTAGGACACAACTAGAGCACAAGTATTGCACAAATACGATGCCATCTTTGAGTGTGGCCAAGGTGCAACCAGGCCACAACTAGGATGTAACTGAGGAGGGACTCAAGTGCAACTAGACCTCAAGTAAAACACATCTAGGATGTAACCAAGGCGTAACAAGGTTGCAAGCAAGGTGCCAACATAATGCAACTAAGGCGCAACAGGGGTCAACTTGAGTTCAACTAATGGTGTTCAATCGAGAACGGGACCGGTATCGACCTCAATTGTCTCTTTTTTTTCTCTTCTCGTTGTCTCGTACCACACTACACAAGACAGTCTCTATTTGTCTCACACTAGACGGGACAAGACCGAGACACGTTTTGTGTTATTCGAGATTGAGACGAGATTCTTGTATTGACATATCGCCTCATTTTTCTTGCGACCCCTGCCACGTGTTCCAAGCATGTTGGAACAAATCGCACACTTTGTGGTTGTGTTAGCACAAAAAAGAGAGGGCAGATCCATTGTTAAGGAGGGTTCGTGAATGGTCAACAAGAACAACCAATGTAGAACTAACGTAAACATTGTTTCGTGAACAAATGGACAACGTTGTAACGCCTTCAATACGTTCAGCTTGTAAACAGTTTTTTCTATGTCAGAAAATAGTCCATTCACTCTTTGTACTTCATTATACATCCACGAAAGCTGGTTTCATGTGCCTGACACCGCCGACTAGTCCTAGAGGTTTTTTGTGTCCTTTGGTCCGGACATGGAGTCATCCGACAAGGTGGCCAAGGAGTGGCGTATTTTTCTTAGAACCTAACGTTTGACTTCTGAGCTCTAGAGTTTTCTTAGGAAACGATGTAGGCTGTAGAATTTTTTAAACATTGCTTGTAAACAAAGTGACATTGCTGTGAATTTTTTTCGCGGCGACTTCACTTTTGGCAGCATGCTTTTTCGTTTCACTCGCCACATGCAAAGTGGATGATGCACGACTTTCTTGAAGTTTTCATACAATGATGTGGATTAGCTAATAAATTTTTGCCCAAATATAACATGGGTTCAATTGGTCCTGTGCCCCACTTTGGACAACAAATTGATGGAATACCCCCACTTTTAATAATAGAGAAGAAAGACATTCTCTGCGTGGGTCATCATCGCTCGTCATGTGATTACAACCCCCACGCAAGAATTGCGATTGAGCAAAAATGCCGGTTTTTTGGATCAAGCAAAAACATTCATTTCTCCTTACACGCAAACCTCCCTATTTCTGCATGAAAGTATTAACCAAACCACACCATGGCTTGCATTCCACGGAGCTTATTCTTTATTTGTTTAGGGTTCTAGTTTTGTGCGGCCTCTTGCTAGGCCCCGCAGAAGTAGGGGCAAGCAGGTTCCCTTTCAGTGCATTGGGAGTCTCTGACTTCCCATATAAACCGCATGCAAAACACCTACTCTAATAAC
>SZWC01010166.1:34111-56827 GCA_023375785.1 Penium margaritaceum
AGAGAGAGAGAGAGAGAGAGAGAGAGAGAGGGAGAGAGAGAGAGAGAGAGAGAGAGAGAGAAATCTGAATAGATTAGGCCAATTTGTGATGAGGGATTTTGTGGTGGAAAGTGGGAGGTTAAAGAAGGGGTTAAGGGGTTTAGTGTTTTGTAGGTATCTTTTCGATCATCATTGCACTGCAGGTTGGCCATAACATGAGAGTATTTGGAAAGATCTTGGGTATCTCTATCAATAGAATCAGAGATTGTGTCAAAATCACCGAGTAGGTTGCTTGTTTTCTAGCCTATAAGAAGTCATCAAGCTCTTCCCCCAAAAAATCTGTTTTTTCTCGAATGGTCAGGTGTTTCTACAGATTTGAGGTTTAGTGATGTACCGTTGACATAAAAATTTCTTGGTTGGATTACCGTGTTGCCGTAGTATCTTGTGGATTTTTGTTTGATTTGGTCATTTCCTTCTATAGAAGGCGGATGCCTCTAGTGTCAGTGGGTTCTGAGGCGTTGTACTGCAATTCCCAATTAGTTGCTTTTGTAGAATAAAGTTTTTTCCAGTTTGATCACGGTTTCTGTCTACCAGCACACAGAAATTTGGCTCGTGTGGAGACGAGAAAACTTTTGAGAAATGGGATTTTTGTGTGTTTTGAAAGCCTGTTAACAGTAAGACGAATGATGGATGTTGATGGGTCAGAGGCCATAGTCAATTTTGTTGTTTGAACTTTCTTCTGATTGCCCAGATGCATGTCGTCTGGGTTTCTTTAGTATCCTACATTTTTAAAGGAGTTTTTTGGGCTTTTTTTCCGTGGTGTCTGTAGATGAATTGGAGCTGTTTTTCTTGGTATTACAATGAGATTGTGAATTTGATGAAAGGTTATCTAAGTCAAAAAAGATGTCAGGGTGATCTTTGGGTATCTTTGGGAAGGTTTGTTGTAATGTTTGGTCTTTCAAGAGTTGGTTGTGAACGGTACTCACGGTTTGGTCATGGGTTGGAGGTGTGAAGGGAAGGGTTTGTGCGTGAAGGAAATGTGGTTTTCAGTCACAACATATGTGATTAACATATTATTTTTTAGCCCAAGCCCTCTCCTTTTGATATCAGAGTGGGCAAAAGAAAGTGGCATTGTGACATGGAATATATGTGTTTCTTGTTGTTGTTGTTGTTGTTGTTGTTGTTGTTGTTGTTGTTGTTGTTGTTGTTGTTGTTGTTGTTGTTGTTGTTGTTGTTGTTGTGGATCTGCGTGTGGTTGTTCTTTAGGTTGTGGTACTTTTGATAAGATATCTGGTGACATGTTTTTTTCTTCTTTTTCCTGGAAGGCAAGGGCCTTCATTTGTTTTCCATGTTGAATTTAGACTTGGGCAATACCAGGGTCTTCATTTTTTAGGCTAGCACAATGGTGCTGTCTAGACGAGTTGTAAGTAGGATACATGAGGCAATTTCTGACATAGATTGGCCTAAGGTTTGGTTTTTGAGAGATTGTGACAAACAGCACATAAGAGGAGGGTGTGTCCTAGATTGACCAAACCTGCATCGGCAGAACCTAGGCTATCTCCCTGGGAAGACGGTCGGTGATTTAGGGTGTCTGTGAGTTTAGGGTTGAAATTGCCATGTTGTTTCACTGTGTGCTGATAGTGAGGGGATTGATGTTGTAATTTGGTTGGAAGTTGTGGATACATGAAGGTAGGGTGAAGAAGTTTTATGTGCCATGATAGGGAACCTTTGCGTATAGAAGGGGAGTTTCTGATGAATTGCATGGCAGAGTGGGACTGGTGTGTTTGGATAACATAGCCAAGAGGAGAAATTTCATTGTGATGTCTAGAGTGAGAGTTACTTTGGTTGGTGTGAAAAATTCTCGGTTCTGTCCTGATGTGGAAAGGTCCTGATGTGGAAAGGTCCTGATGTGGAAAGGCCTCCTTAAGATTTGGGGTAGAAGCACCAAGGACAAGTTTTTTTCAGGGAATGGAACGAAGGATAGCAGCCACGGAATGTGGTAGGGATCAAATTCATCTGGTCGTCTGTGGTAGATTGGTAATTTGATAAAGCAAGAGTATGATGGATGGCTAATGGTTGAATGAGCAATTTCTTGGGGCATTTGTTGATGTATAGAGGGCTGGTTATTTGATGTGTTTGAAGGGGGTATCTATGTGAAGGAGAAAAACCTAGAATTTTTAAGGATAGTTTGTAGGATTAGAAAATTGTTGAATTATCCCAGGTGATTGTAGAGGTTCTTAAAGTATAGGTTGCTCAGTGGGGAAACATAAGCTTGAATGAGATTATGTCTTATGTGCAGTAGGTTGTTGGCACAAATTTCCGATTTCTGACCTCCTTAGTCACTGGTTTATCTTTCCCCTCCAAGTTTGAATGTGCTCTACTTGGGAGGCTTGAGAGTGCATTTGTGTGTGTGGAAAATGTTGTGTGTTTTGAACCTAGGTAGGATATCATCGTCCAGTTGAAGATGGAGTCAGCTTGTTGTGAGGAGTTTAAGGCAATCTGTGGATTGGTATAGAATGTATGTTCGTGCATTTATGGAAGGAAGGTAGAGGAGAGATTGACAGGTTTTTTGGCCAGTTTCAACTTTTATACAGAGCTGATTGCTCCATGTAGAGGAGAAGAAATGTGTTCTGGTATCCACCACGTAGAGGGTTTGATGGTGTGTGCCTTGCGATTAAGGAAAAAAAGTAAGTAAAATGTGAAAAGGCATAGGATACTGGCACATTGAGTAGATTTCATGACTCATGAGAGGCACCATGTATCTCCTAGATCCTGGCCAACGACTGTTGAAAGAGCTTGGAAACAAATTGCCAATGAAAATATGGCTAGAATTCATTGATGTAGATACATCGGTAACAATAAAACCAGCACTTGTTCCTTGGGTCAGATGATAGAGACGGTGACAGTGATGTTTTTGGGAGTTTGGTTGGGCTGAGAAAGGTGTGAATGCACCAGAGGACCTGGATTGAACATGGTTGTTGGATTCGGCCGAGCAGGGCTTGATCACACAACAGGATTTGCATTGTCAGTTGGATTTGGGTTGGGCCAAGCAAGGTGTGAGCACACCATAAGATCTGCATTGATGGTGGGAGATGTTGGCACTACTGAGGAGGGACAAATTCTAGAGGGAAGTAAGATGAATATTACCGATGGCCAACTTTAGAGCTTGAAGTATTTAATCAGGATTTCCAATTCCTTGTTAGCATTCAAATTTTTCTGGTTCTGGCTTGGGTTAGACATATATGTCTTGCAAGCCTGTATGCCTGGGACCTCGTTTTCTTTTTCTGAAATGCACATTGAAGAAGTGGGAAAATGCGTGACTCATTTACAGAAACAGAACTCTGAGGAACAAACGGGTTTGAAAGACCACTTGATTGTCAACGATCTGGCCGGCGACAAACAGACACTGTTGAGAAAGCTGGTTTTATACCATGAAAGTTCTTCTAGCAACTCGTCCGTGTTCCAAAGTATGTGTCGGGGCTGTGTTTTGGGATATGACAGAAAATTCCACTATGGAGTCGCTATAATTATGCAACAAATGTGCGTGCCTGTAGTTTCTTACAACAAGGGAGTATGTTGACAAAAAAATCTCATGTATCGACTGAATATTGCTAGCTTTGTAACCCTTGCAACTCGAGTTGCTAGCAAGTCATTTTTCTCACATGGTCTCTTGTTTTCCACAGCGTGGAAATTCCATACGTAATGGAAACATGCGAATGCGTGTTGGAATTTCTACAATATGGTATGAGGATATCCATAGATGGTGAAAGGTTGGAGGCAAAGGACAATTTGGAAAAGAAATAGAGTCAGCTGTATTCATATTCTCAACATGATGCACATATAAATGCACCACCTAGAATATCCTATACGTCCAGGTGACCATGCTGCAACTAGGAGAATAAGAAGGAATAAAACTTGGGATTTTGATGACGTATCCCACGTGGCCTCGACATGCTAATGTCATGATATGGGACACAAACTATCACAAGCCTCTTGATAACGGTATTTCTGATTCATTTGCAGGAAGTGTGAGGGGGGTTGAGACTTCCTGTGAATTGAAAGGGATCCTTCCGGGCCCCACAACCCCGGGGACCGACTGGTGCCAGCCCAGAAGTTGTCTGAAAGATCAACGTGGTTTTATAAACTTTTTTAGTCTATTGTTGAAGGTGGCAAGATATGTCATAAGTCCCAACAAAGGAACACCGGAGGTTGGGGCTGTTGGCCAGATTTTCCTTGTCCGTTACAACAAAAGCATGGATTCCGTCATGTGGCGGGCCACTTATGTAAGGACTGAAATTTATGCTTAAAGTTTAAGGGACTGGTGTGCATCTATTACGCAACTCTTCCCTCCTTTCAGCCACAAAGTTCCGGCATGCTAAGTGATGTAAGGCTGTGATTCTTGCAATAGCCATCAATCAGGTGATTGATGTTGTGGAGGTTCTCGTATGGTCCCCAACTGTTGTGCATATTGTTGTAGCTGTGCCACTTGACGAGATATCCTAATGTTTTTCCATGGCATTTATGTTCAAGGATACCCTGAGAAGGTACTTTGTGTCTCCGTCTGCTTGGATCAGAGGTGAAGGATAGATGTCTCTGACAGGGGACCTATCAATAGAGTCCTTGTAAAGCTTCAACTTGCTAATATGGAAGATCGGACAGATTGCTATGTCATTAGGAAGGCAAATCTGAGTGATTTTTAGGATATGAATTGGCTTGATTTCCAACGATCCCAACCATCGAGGTCTGATTTTCACAAATTCCTGTGCACGTAGCTTGATGCTCTCCAAGCTGAGTATAAACAACCACCAGCACTGCACTTGTGGTTAATCATCCCTAAAATATACACTCTTCATACAATGTACATGTTTAATTTATGACTGTGGAAGTTTCACGGCACCTTTATAGAATTTACCTCACAATTTAACTTTCTACGTCCGTTCATATATACAATCATGTCTTTTTATGCTTACACACACGACCATTCTGGGAAGTTTTGCGATAAAATTTGAAACATTAATAAAAGCCATGATTGTTTTTTCACTACTCCATTTACAGTTCGCTACAAAAGTTTTATGTTTGTACTTAGACGTTAAAAGTGATACTACTGTAAGGAATAACAACGCCTAGTTCCAGACTCTGAACTTGGCAGAATGAAAACTCATCCAATTTTGCATTTTGAGGGTTTTGCTTTTCTTTATTGCTTGTCCAGGCTCCGGCTGGACCCTGCGGTCGCGGAGCCCAGCAGGTTCCACTCTATTGCATGGGGGATTCTTGTTCCTCCCCAATCACACGACTCGCAAAATTTCAACTCGCTTCACCGATCGTCAATCATTGTATATCGGCAGTTAGGATATCTAGTTTGCAAATGAACTCTCAATACATTAGTGTGTGACTTTTGGTTTCCTCCACTTCATCAGAACACACCGACCGGCTATACTTTGCTGATACACTCTAGCATTTGGGGTGGGAGAGGACATCCGAATCCCATGCTTACCCTATCAGTAGACGGTCGAGATCCTTGATCCTCAATCGTCAATTGCCATAGGTCAATGGTCGACGAGCAAAGATACATTTTTGTATCATTTTTCCTTTCCATCACATAAAAGTAATACAATTTCCAGGTACACTTTGTTCATACACTCTATCCTTTTGGGTGGGGACATCTGGAACCCATGCTGCCTCCCCCCCCCCCCCCCCCCCCCCCCCCCCGAAATGCTGAAGTGTATTGGGATAGTGTACATGGTCCGTGTATCTCATGGACATGTGAAAGTGTATGGAAATTTACACTAGTGTATATGATACACTAGTGTACAGAAGTATTTTTTGTATACACGCACCCGCTACATTACCCCAATACATTTGACGGTTTGGTGTGGGAGAATCCCGACTACGTGGTATCCGTCCTGTAGTCTGATCTCCTCACCTTTTGACTTCACCTATCTGTCAACGATCATCGATTCCCAAGCATTGATCATCCATCATTGATCGTCAATCTTCGCCTATTGCTAGAAGATCGAGATCCTCAATCTTCGATCATCGATCATCCTAGATTGGCGGTCGACAAGCAGAGATAAATTTGTGCATTGTATTTTCTTTCCATAAAAAAATAATGATAATAATAATAATAATAATAATAATAATAATAAAAACTTCCCAGCTACACTTTGCTGATACACTCTACACTTTTGGGTGAGGAGGGGGACATCAGGAGCCCATGTTGCCTCCCCCCTCCCCAAAATGCTCAAGTGTATTGGAATAGTGTACATTGTCTGTGTATCTCATGGACATGTCACAGTGCATGGACATGTACAGTAGTGCGTACGATACACTAATGTACAAAACTAGTTTTTGTACAACACACACACCAGCTAAATTTCCCCAATACATTCGACGGTTTGGGAGGGGAGATCCTGACAACGTGATGTCCGTTTTGTAGTCTGATCTCCTCACCTTTTGACTTTGCCTATCTGTCGACAATCGTTGACTTTGTATCGTCGATTGTCAATCATCGGTTTTCAATTGTCTCTTGTTGGTTGACGATCAAGATCCTTGATCTTTGATTGTTGATCTTCATACATTGGCGGTCGACGTGCAGAGATGAATTTGTGTTTTTTTTATATTCCCATCACATAAAAAAATGCACCTCCCAGCTACACTTCACTAATACACTCAACCCTTTGGGAGGGAGGAGGACATCCAGAACCCATGTTGCCTCCCCCCCACCCCGCCCACCCCCAACGCTAAACTGTATTGAGATAGTGTTTATGATCCGTGTATCTCATGGACGTGTAAAAAATACACCAGTGTACAGGATACATTCGTGAACAGAAATAGTTCTTGGACAATACACGCACAAGCTACACCGCTCCAATGCATTCGACGTTTTTGGGGGGCTGGGATGAGTTTCGCAGTTTGTTGCAGATAAAACATGATCAATTAATTGCGAGACTAGACTCGACAGAAGGTTGTTTCTGTTCAAAGTCCCAAAATCCAGAGGTAAACATCAGCTTTACAAAACATCCCGTTCGAAATGTTTGGGGACAAGTTTACATCTATTGTACGTTTCACCCAGAATTTCATATACATACATATATATATATATGTATATATGTATATGTATATGTATGTGTATGTATATATATATATATATATATATATATATACATATATATATATATATATGGCACTGAATGTGCCGTGTATTAAATGGGCATGATTAACTATACCTCCAGCACTGTGACTGTAGTTGCAATAATGTCAGTCTTTCACTTGCTTCATTCCCACTTGCGTCATCCCGAGGTTCTGTAGTGTACCCTCACAAACCATGGAGAAGTTATGATTGTAGATGCCAATCGTGAGAATTTTTCTCTGGCTTGTGTGGCGGAAACCTTCCCACAGTCCACTTCAAACAGTATTCGACCCATTGCACACAAGGTCACCGGGTTGTATTCAAACTCAGTGGTCATAAGCAGTGTTGTCAAAGGAGTCCCCATGGGCTCGCAATGTGTGCATAGGAGTTGTTTGAGAATCTGCTTGGCCCGCTTGGCTCCACCATTCGTTTAAGGACAAAACACGGTTGACAGCTTAATCCGGTTGCCGCAACACAACATCAGTTCATGCCAAACAACGCTTGAAAATATGCCTTCACTACCACTAGTGATAGTATGTGGCACACCATGCAGACACATGATTTTGTTAAGAGACAGTCGTGATGTCCCTTTGGTGGTCACTGGGGTGCTTTTTTGGTATGAAGTGGGATATTTTTCAAAAACTTTCTACCACACAAGGATGGCGTCATAGCCCTCCGGAGTGGTGGGAAGTCCTGTCACAAACTCCATGCTCATGTTGGCCCATGACTCTATTCAAACTTGTAGAGGTTGGGGTAGTCCCAAGAGCCTTGTGCGACAATACATTTATTGCTGCCTGATGTTGCACAAGTTTTTGACATGCCACCACTTTGGTCTCCATCCATTCCCATCGATAACACTTTTCTAGTTTCCCGAGCTTCATGTCCCCGCTGAACTGTCCACCTGGACCAATATCTCGGTGCTCGTTGAGAAGCATGTGGCAAAGTTTGTTGCTCAGGGGGAATGACCACCTAATCAGTGAACCGTTGTTGCCAAATGGGTGTGTTCTACCAAAAAATGATTCTTGTTTTACCATCTGTGCTGCTTATAGCCATGTGTAATCAACCCCGTAAGGTAAGGATCTCGATGCTTCTCAAGTGTTGAGATCTCAGTCATCAGGTCCGATCAAACTAAAGGTTTCTGTTGAATATTGTTTTCCTGGTTGGTACTTGATCTTGTAGCCAAAGTTGGACTTGAGGAATTTCATCCATCAAGTTTGTCAATGACGCAGGTTTTGTTGGTTATTAAAGAAAACAAGTACATGGTTGTTGATGTGGACAATGCAATGCGACATTCCAGATAGCACCGTCATGTATTGACTGTCTGAACGATCGCCAATGTTTATTTCTTGTGCACAGCACAGTAATGTTTGGGCCACACAATTTGCACATGTAAGTGATGAGTTGTTCCCCACTGCCATGGTCTTTGAGGAGAACGGCCCGGATCACTTGTTTGGACGAATAGCTGGCAATGATACCTTTCACCGTTGAATCTAATAATCAGAGGGATGGCGCCAAGGTCAAAGAATTATGTGAAACCTGAATATTTCTTGTCTTTTGTCTTCCTAAGTCCACTCCTTTTTGCCTTTGAGTAAAGATAAAAAAATACGTGGTAATACCCTGGGATAGTGGTGTACAGTTGAACTGCATTCATTGCACAAGCCTATGAACACCTTAACTTCTCATGAATCAATTGACAGCTAAACAGCAATTTCCACCATTTGTTTGAGGTCCATTGAGATCCACCCGCCACTGGTAAGGTGACCTAAAAACTTGAAAAAAGGATGGTCAAAGGTGCTCTTCAGTATTTTCCAAAGAAAACATCTTCTCATCAAATTTTGATCACTTTTCGGAGATGTACCCCATGCTCCTCTTGGAAATGGCTATATTCCAGAATCTTGTTGAGGTAGACGACCACAAAATCCTTGATACATGGCCATACTTCTTTGTTCATTTCCACCACAAATGTCACAAGAGTATTCATGATTCCATAAGATATTACTATTAACTCAATGTACTCGTAGCAAGTTTGGAATATCATTTTCTCAATGTTTGCCACTTGGATCTAGTGGTACCCACTTAGTAGGTTGATTTTGCTGAAACGCTTTTTCCCATCGGAATTGGATGAACAACTCACTGGTGCAAGGTAGAGGGAAACATTTTCTTATGGGGATGTCAGTGAATGGTCAATAATCCATACAAATGTTCATCTCAGCAGTCATCCAAATAGTATATGGTGATGTGGAAGATCAGATAAATCTTTTCTCAAGCATCTTGTCAAGTTAGCACTTAAGTTCCTTCAGCTTCTGGTCCCTCATTCAACAAGCTCCCTTAAACTTTGGTCTGCTACCTGGCTTGAGGTCAGTCCCGTGGTCCTCAAGTTTTTAAGAAGGGAGGTCACATTGCAGTTCCTCGGGAAAGACCGTCGTGAAATCTATGACGAGTGGTTTGAGATCTCCCACTATGGCTGCAAACTTTGTTGGTGTTGATGCTGGTGTGGCTGATGAGTCTGATAGTCAGCTGTTGCGATTTCTGCTTCCTCACCCAGTTCCACATGGAAAAGCCATGCATGTGCTCCCCATTGGATACATCGCTTGGCCACACCCACCAGTATTGACTGCGGTCAATGTTGCTTGCAGCTTCCACAACTTCTTGTACTGCTTCCACCACTTCTCCTCATGGTGCTAACTTTTCTACGAGCATCAAGACTTAGCGCCATACATTTCCATGTAGACTACGTTGCTGCTCTAGCCTACTTACAATACGTGCTGATACAAGAAACTTGGCTTGAGGATGATTTTGTGGTCGCTCATTGGATAAGACCACCAAACCGGTGCATTTTTTAGTTGTGTTTGCAGTCGGAGTGGTTCGCGTAGTTGCCAAAGTTGTAGCAGTCCATCAACTCTTCTTCCTTTAAACACTCTTACTTTGGCTCTCAGATTCCAAACCATATCGGTTTTTTTTACAATTTTGTGACAGGCCCCCGTATAAAAGAGTGTCAGTATCATTTTGCAACTCTTGCAACCCCTCGGTTGCACCTTTAGCGGTATCACCTGTTGTTTGTTCTCATGACTCGTCAACTTATGCCATCTTCAGTACCGTCATCTCGAGCATCGTTAGTCATTCATATAAGCGATTTGCCAACCGACTACCACCAACCAACAACTGAAATTCCACAAAACTCTTGCCCACCAACCAGGCAAGATTTCCACCATCTACTCCTACCCTCTGTCTTTTCCCTTTTCAACAACATTTTTATATGCACCCCCCCCTTCTTCCCTCCTAATGCACCTTACAACTGTCGTGCGAGGTGTGTCTTTGCTATCCACAGGTCCAGCATAACCTTTCCACTTTCTCATCAATGGCAACGATTTCCATCAGAATCAATGTGTTTGATGAATAGTTCCTCCTTCTACAAAGATAAATGTGGTTTTGGACTTGCTAGCGATTGGATTCTTTGATCCATGCATTGTAGTCAGCATTGTTGGTCCTTTTTGTTGCTGCTATCAACGGCGGCAAGTCATCTTGCATGTCGGAGATTGCAATGACCTACAGTGCTTTGCTTGAGACAGTGATTACAATAGAAACATATTTTTTTAGAGGCTATATTGTTGTTTCTAATGGTTTTATGGTTTCTAGGCATGTAGTCTGCAAGGCTAGAGTACCGACTCAACCGCTCGAACTTGTACCGTGCATCAGAATTATCATTTATTCATCCACATGGTGCAATGATCGTGTGCAAATACGTCCTAGTTGTTTGGTGGCAAAGGATTTTTCCCTGCATGGGTTTATCTTCTCAAGATAACGCCTGCGGCTGTCCATGTGAGACGGGCGTTGCAAACCATTGCTCGTGTTCCACGAGTCTCTTATTGCCATCAGGTGCAGTTTCGGTGTGAGCACCAACATAACGTTGTGTGGGTGGTACAAAAGAAGGTTAAAAGGCAAGTCTACAAGCGCATGGGTGCGAAAGTGCATCATTCAACCAACATATGGACAAACAAGCATGTGGATGGACAAGGGCATGGCTAGGAAAGCACAAAGATGGACGAGCACATTAGTGGGAAAGTGCCTGGGTGGGAGAATTCATGGGTTTGTGAGCATGGATGGAGGAGCGCATTTGTGGGAAAACACATGGTGGGCAAGAGCACGGGTGGAGGAATGTCGGGTGGAGAAGGACAATGCAAGTGGACAACCATGGGGCTGATAAAGCTAGCAAATTTACATGCAAGAAAGGGTGGACAAACAGGTGGACAGAAAGGAAGGCAAGCAATCAAGCAGGGGTGTGGGTGTGTAGGTAATTATATGGGTGATCACATGGGCAAGCAGGCAAGCACACAAGAATTAGGGAAGGCAGGCATGCAGGTGAACAAGTAGGCAAGCGAGTAAGCAGGCAGATGGGTAAGTAGATAGACCAGGAGATAGGTGCAGTAAGGGATATCAGGCAAGGAAATTTGGTTGTGGCTGAGTAGAGAGATAGGCCAATCAGGCAGAAGGAAATCCGAAGAGCATAGTTGGTGAATACCACTTGATACTCGCACAAAGACTTGTTTTGAAACTCAGGAAACAACAAGGCAAGTGGGATAAGAATAGCATGCATGAAACATCATGGCTCAAAGCTCCAAAAGAAAATGAAATATGGAACACCAACTATCCACCTCATCACTCTAATCATCGAGCCACACTACTTTACATTGAAAACATGGATGTCCACCTTGTACTTCATATTAGCCGACTCAAGCTCTCTTGAGACCAAAGAGAGTACTTTGCTTGCAAATATGTGCGTCCTCCATTGTCTATGAATTTAGACAAGGGTAGAGAGTGGAAATTGAAGGTTATTCTTCTACACAGATGACGAGTTAAGCTGATGGAGTATCTTGCCAAGTGGTAAGGCTACAATGCATCGCACAAAAATTAGGAGCCCTGTGTTGAGATGGTGTGCCCCTTGCCATGAGTGCCGTTGATCGTACTCCCTCGATCAACCACTGATGAGTGGTCGAGCACCTAACCTAACTTCAGATTTGGATTTCTTGGATTTTTCCATGCAATATCCAGCTTTTAATCACTCAGTTTGAGTGAGTATTAGAAATTTAGCCTAGCCCAAAGTTTGGGTGTTGGGCGGGTGGAATCTGGTACCCGCCACGGGTGGCGTAGTAATCCACCGCCAGTGATCTGAGTTTGTCTCCAATGAGCTCCAAATGCATTAGGGCCATGAATGAAGTGACTAGAGGGACCTCCTTAACCAGGGTGAAATTCTACTTGACTTCTGGGAGAGGAAAGGCACTCTGACGGGTCATCGTCGAAGCGCCTCCCGGTGCCTAGCGTGCAAGACAAGGTGGGCGGCTCCACCAAGTGTTTTTTTTACGGCCGTAAGGGCTGTACTGCTCTGCTTTGGACATACTTGGATTCACTGGAAAGCTTAGATCACATGCTATAAGGATTTGATGTCTTGCCATGCTAAAAAACAAAACGTGTTTTGACTCCGTTCTACTGAATGTGACGTATTCTGTTCACTCACATCCGTGATCCTTGTGCTCCACAGTCTTCACCATTGGTGTCCAATGGCTACCCCAATTATTGGTAGCATGAACCAATTAGAGCTAGGCATCCTTGAGGGTGTTTCCACACCCACAATATCCAACAAAGAGTTATGGGCCTACGTGCCTAGAAGGACCCTAGCTTTACATCTCTCGCACTACCACAGCTCTTCATGACAATGACCGAGCAAGAGAGCATCGGCGCCATCATGAGGTTCGACGGGAATGGCTTCCCCTTGTGGAGGTGGCAGTTTAAGTTCTACCTCAATGACAAGGGCTTGCTTGAGCTGGTCAAGGGTGAAGAGAAAGCTCCTATGACAACTGCAACACCAAAAGAAGTGGACAAGTACAAGAAGCATAACAAGAACACGCTTGCTTTGTTGGTTTCAGCGCTATGTCCGATGCAATGCGCACTGATTCAAGGATGCATGGAGGCCGCAGAGGCCTGGAAGAAGCTCTACGCCATCTACCAGTCCACCAACCTTGCTAACCAGCTCTTAGTCTTCAAGCAGCACTTCACCCTCAGGGCCAACGAAGGCGACGACATCATGGAGATCCTACAGCTGATCAGGTCCCTTACTCCCGAGTGTGTAGCCACCCGATGGAACGTTGACCCTCAGCTGCAAGCCATGATCCTCCTAGCCTAGCCGTGCAGTTGGAGTTCCATAATCACCGTTGTAGGCAGCTGGTCCACCAATGAGCTAAAGTACCCGAAGATGGATGAGTACGTCTGTAATGAATGGATGCGGCATGTTGGGAGAGAGAGCCGGGCAACATCAAGTTTCGCCTATACCGTCCGCCCTCAAGGTAGAGGGGAGGCAAGAAGGGGAAGGGTGCCAAGCAGGGCACCAAGAAAGGTGACAAGAAGGGGGAGTGCTACGTGCATGGAAAAGAAGGCCACTATGCACGCAACTGCCCCAACAAGAGGTCAGACCGGCCGGGGAAAGGAGGAAAGAAGGACAGCCATGCAATGATGGCGAAGGAGTCCAGTGACCTGACAGATCCACGAATCTCCGTGATCGGCTCCGGATCGGGCCGCCACACGTAATGCAAGTGGGTGGTGTTCGTTACCTATGGCGCCTTGGAGCGCCACATGACGGTGGCCAATGGCGAAACAGAGTTGGCTGTCGGTGAAGGAAACGTTCGCATCGAAGTGGATGTAGACGAAGAAGCTTTCATGAGCATAATCCAGGACATGCTCCACATGCCCAGCTTTGGGGAAAATGTGTTGTCAGTGAGCCGCCTTACCAACAAGGACCTCAATGTGCTCTTCAATAAGAAGGAGGCCATCATCTGGAAGGACGGAGATGGCTAGGTGATTGCATGTGGAAAGAGAGAGGACGACTTGTACATACTCTGTGCGAAGATCCTCGGCAGCCGGACGGGGTCCGACGTTGCCCATCTTGCAAAGAAGGATGATGGAGACCTAGACCTGTGGCACTGCCACTTTTGTCATATCGCTCTCTCAACCATGACGGGCATGACAAAGAAGGAAGTGGGATGTGGTCTTGGTGTCGAGAGCCTTGATGCATCCAATGTTGAAAAATTGCCCCTCCGCATGCCCAAGTGCGGCGCCGGGAGGCGCTAACGAGCCGCCAGAAAATGGAAACTCCACTCCGGCGGATCTGGCGACTCGACATTTGCTCGGATCCTTAAGTGGAGGATTGCCCCTGAAAGTTGACGAGTCGCTGAATCCGGTGGAAGTTGTTTCGCCGGAATCGAACAAGTATCGAGGGAGATATGGCTTTCAAAAGTTGGGGTATGCGCAGCGGCTCTGGGAGCCGGCTGCGACTCGAAATCCGGTCGATAATCGACCGGACCGAGAAACAAAAATACCATGTGGAGAAAATGCTCCGATAGGCCTGCGGAGGCGTCCGGTGGATGATCCACCTGATCCGGCGGATCATCCACCGGATCTAGTAGTGCAGGTTGTTACTGAGGCAGCCAAAATCCTGGCTCGACGTCCGAAACTCAATAGTACATTTTGTTACTCGGGGACTTCGTCAAAATTCTGACTGCAGGTCCGCGGACAGGTTTCGAACCTCGTCACACCCCATCACCAAACACGACCCAAAAGTGGCTAGGGTGCGTGGAAACAGTACAGGGGACCCATACACCATGTGAAATGGGACATGCGCCATGGGAAAGGCGCTTCGCACGTGAATGAAGGCGCCACGGCGAGTGGCGGCGTCAGGCTTCTGTGGTGGGTGAGACCTGCGCTTTGGCAAGCATAACTTGAGCTACGCTTGGCCGAATCACGCGCGGTTTGGTGCGTTGGAAAGCTCATGACTAGCCCTATAAATTTTGTGATCATGTTCATGTTCAAAAACTAACTCAAAACGACGTTATTCCCTTCGCAAACTGACTGTCTATAAATTCCTGCTCACATAACGTGAGGCGACCAGAAAGCTCACGCTTAGTCTCAGATTCGCCCAAAACAGTAAACGTGAACCACTAAAGGCGATCAGACAAACGTCGGGATCACACCACGCGGATCTCATCCTGACATCCAAGAATGCCGTGTGCAAGCCGTACATGGTCGGCAAGGCGACACGACAGCCGTTTAATGGCAATGGGATGCGTGCATCGGCAAAATTGGAGGTGGTAGAGACAGATGTGTGCGGACCCTTTGAGAGCTCTATCGGGGGTGCTTTCTACTTTGTCAACTTCATGGACGATCACAGCCGCAAGCTCTACCTCTACATCATTAAGAGGAAGAGCTACGTCCTTTCACGCATGCACAAATTTGTGGCGGTAGTGGAGCGGAAAACAGAGGTAAATGTGAAGGCATTCCGAAATGAAAACGGTGGCGATTTCGAAGGTTGCTTGGCATGGATGAAGGGCAAGGGGATCGCGTGGGAGAAAACTATGCCACATTCATTGTAGCACAATGGCATTGTTGAGAAGGAAAACCGTACCATTCTCAAATCTGTGCAAGCGTGGGGATTGGCTGCCACTCCTCGAGGGGGAGACACCGGAGGACACAAAAGAGGGTGACGTCCGAGCAGCTCCACCTGACGGGAGCCATCCGGGGGATGGGGGAGTGGCGTTTTTGCATTCTGTAGAGTCAGAAGATGAGTCCAAGGTGCTTAGATCAGTGGATTTGAATGAGGAGGCAGGGAGTGAGCCCACATCTCCACAATCCTCAAGATAGGAGGAGCAGGCCAGCGGTGCAAGTGGCACCACAAGAGGGCAGAAGCAGCCTTAACAATAGTAGCCTCGGAGAAGCGATTGCACAATGATGAAAACAAAATTGTACGATGCCGCAAAGGCCATCTGGACTGGGTTCGCTCGAGCGTTCTTTGCGCAAGAGCAACCCAAGACCAAAATGAGGCATTGCAGTGGAAGGATGGAGCTGAGTGGGAGGGAGCTATAAAATTTGAGCTCGCCTCCCATGAAGAGAATGGTACTTGGTAGCTGATTGACAGGTCGGAGGCCGTAGAAATCATCGGCTCTAAGTGGACCTTCAAAGAGAAGCTCATCAAGGAGGGGAAGGTAGAGCGGTACAAGGCGCAACTGGTTGCAAAGGAGTACGTCCAGTGGAAGGGTGAACACTACGATTAGTCCTTCGCACCGGTGGCAAAGTTTGCCTCCATCTGCTCCATCCTCTTGGTGGCTGTGGCGCGTGACCACAAAGTTCACCAAATGGATGTGAACCCCGCATTGAAATCCTGAATGGTGACCTAGACAAGGATGTCCTCATGGAGGTGCCAGAGAGGGTGGACATGCCGCCGGGGAATGTGTGCCAGCTTTGCAAGGCTCTCTACATGCTGAAGCAAGTGCCACACATATGCTACTTGAAAATGGATGGCTTCATGGCCGAGCTTGGCTCCAAGCACTACGAAGTGGATCAGAGCGTGTATGTGTGAAAGCAGCCGGGGTTGCACCAGATTGTGGTCATTTACTTGGATGACCTCATCCTCAAGTCATTAGACATGGAGGGATTGGTGAACCTGAAGTGGCAGCTGGGCTGTCAGTTCAAAATGGCCAATATGGAAGAGCTCAATTACTACCTTGGTGTCACTATCAAGAGGGACCACAAGGCACGCACGCTGGAGATGGAGTAGACGAAGTATATGCAAGAGGTACTCTGCCACTACAACATGGAGGAGTGCAACCACATCAGCATATCCATGACCACCACATGTGAGCTGAGCTCGAGCATGGGGCCAAGCACGGATGAGGAGAAGGAGGGGATGGCAGGTGTGCTGTACTAGTCTGCTGTGGGGAGCATCACATCCGCCATGGTGGCGACGTGGCCAGACCTGGCCTTTGCAGAGGGCCAAGTGAGCCGCTATGTTGTTGACCCTGGGCCGCTGCATTGGCAAGCGGTGAAGCGGATCCTTTGCTATCTCAAGGCGTCAAAATGATCGTGGCTCGTGTTTGGAGGGGGAGCGCGTGAGAACTCCCTTTAGTTGGTCAACTACTCCGATGCCGACTTGGCTGGCGATGTGGATGACAGAAAATCAATGTCGGGGTACGTGTTTGTGCTTGGTAGTGTAGAATTTTCATGGGCAAGTAGGAAGCAGGACTATGTGGCACTATCCAACACCAAAGCGGAGTACATCGCACTCGCGAAAGCCGTAAAGGAGGCGGTGTGGCTGCAGCGGCTGCTAAAGGAGATCAGGGTACCACAAAGGAAGCCTACGATACTCAATGTGGACAACATGAGTGCCATCAACCTCACCCAAAACCTTTTGCTACATAAGAGGACCAACCACTTGTGTATTGAGGCACTAAATGCAAGCTCGTCGATGCCATGACCAAGGCACAGCTCAAGGACAGGCATGACGCGAGCTGAATGGAGCTTGGTCTGCACTGTGAGGTTTCAGATGCTACAGGTTCCAAGGACAAGGCATCAAGACGGCGGTGCAAGAGGGAGATTGTTGACATGGTGTGTCCTTTGCCATGAGTGCCATTGATTGTACTCCCTTGTTTGACCACTAATGAGTGGTCAAATACCTAATCTAACTTTATATTTGGATTCCTTTGATTATCCATGGAAGTTTGAGCTTTGAATCGCTCAATTTGTGTGAGTATTGAGAAAGTTAGCCTAGTCCAAAGTTTGGGTGTTGGGTGGGTGGAATCTGGTACTCGCCATGGATGGCCGGATAAGCCACCCATGGTGATCTGATTTCGTCTCCAACAAACTCCAAATACATCAGGGCCATGATTGAAGTGACCATAGGGTCCACCTTGACCAGGGTGAAATTCTCCTTGACTTGTGGGCGAGGAAAGACGCTTCATTGGATTGGGCACTTGTGATCTCACCTGATACATAGAGAATACTACAATTTTGACCAAATAAAATCTGGCCATCCTTTGTACAATCTATAAGGTTGTGCGCCCTCGATCCCTTGCAGTGTTGGAGTCAAATCCTATGTCCCTTCTCTGAAGCTAGCTCTTTGGCGCCAAAGGTATAAGCAAGTAGTCAGATGGCACATGCATGCTAGACATAGTACACATCAATTGAAATGGAATCAATTGGCTGTTGTAGGTGAGGGGAAAAGATTCACAAGGATTTAGAGCATGTCCATAATGCATATAGACTTAGCATACATGTACAATTGAAATAACCATGGGAATTAAGTGTAGGCAGTATTCAATGCCTTGAAATATACACAAAATTACCCTACTGACAGTATTCATCGGTGAAAATGTTCCAAGATTTCACGTTTTAGTGACAATTGTGACGTTAAAATAAAACAATTGTGTCCCTTGTGACAAAAGAGATCATTGGAGATGTTCGACCTAGCGACTACCTTGTCACGTCGTGGATTTCCAACGCGCTCCTCTGACAGTTACAGTTCGCACGCGCAATGGCGAACGCCTGATTGCGAGAGAGATCTTTTGCATTCTGGCATGATTCGTGCTTTCTTCAGATATAGTCTCGTGTGCGAAGCGAGAGTTGAGCTCGGCACTTGGAAAAGATAGTGCTCGGTACGCCCGAGTCTTGAGAAAACTATGACCCTAGTAACAAAACAAGATCAAGTTTTTGGTCGGTAAATAGTGTTTTATGTGACAAATTTAAAATTCGCCATTAAAAAATGCCATTAGGATATTGCATTTCAACTGAATTCAACAATAAAAATCAACATCAATATATTCCTTGGATATTGATCTTCTACAAAATAAGGCAGACTATCCATGTCATTCTTCTTCTATTGCGTAAATCCGTGTCCACCGCATCTCATCTTTGTAGTCGTGGTCATTACATGGTGTCTCACCATCTAACATCCAACCAAACTCTATAATTGATGCCTCAAATTCACCAAGCGTTGCCGCATCACCACTCTCCTAGCCTTCCCCGCGTTCCACAACCCCCTCACCTCCCACAATCTCCACATCTTCCTTCAATTCAACCTTTTTGTATTGCTTGTCATGGTTTTTCTCTTGTGTCAACTCTTTACCATCCATTGCATCGTCCAATGAAGCAGGGGGCATGGACACTATGCCCCTTGCTTCATTGCGCGTTGTTGCTACATTGCCAACACCAAGACTACCAGCCGCCTTGTTCACTGAAACAGGACATGCACTGCAAGCTTGGCCTATAGAGGCCCTTGTATGAGTTGCATTGCAGGCTGAAACACGTGCAGCCACAGAGGACTAGGAGGAGGAGTGTTGTGCAATGTCTCAAGTCACGTTGTTACCAACCATAGCTGCAGGACCAATTGAGGTACCACTAGTACCATTGGCATGGGTAGCACCAATGGTGCTAGCAACAACACTTACACCAGCAACAACATGCCTGCCATAACCCTTACACTAGATCTAGTAGTCGCGCCAACCACAGTATTTGCGCTTGTTGTATCACTTGAGCCAGCATCACCACTTGCTTCAGCCACACCATTTGCACCTAGATCACTCAATGTAATACGGCCTGCACTGTTGAGTATAGCAACAACCTCCAATGTGGTGTCGCGGAGTGCTAGGCATGCAACAATGAGTTATATGGTTGACGTTGCTCGAGGGTTGAAGCAATCATGCTTTGGGTGTCCTTTCAGGCCATACTTCCCAAGTGGTTTGCCCGTCTCAAAATATCGCACCGCTTGCGCTTGCCGGGATACCATTCGCGGACGAGGCGGACCCCACCCTTCATTTTGAGGTATTAGTATCTTCTTGACCATGTCGGGTATGGGGTTACTGTACACTCGCTTCTATGGTGCCTTGTTGTAGGCCAAGTCCATGTAGTTGTTGGGATCGACGTGGATCTTCATGAGCACGGCACATGCATTGACATGCGGGGTGTTGAAATCCTGGAAGTTCCCATAAGAACACTTTTTCATCCTACAGTCCACCATGTAGTGCTCCCCCTTGAACAAGTTAGGGTGCATTGCAGGTTGCCAGTGCATAGCATACAATAGTCCATTGACCTCTCTTCGTTCTCCAAAGACTTTCCAAGTGCGGAAGCCCATTTTTTCCTCTTAATCATGAACGGACCGCAATCTCGTGGCAAATGTTTTCTCTATGTAGAGGTAGAGGCTAGTAACAAAATGAAAAGGATAGAGTTTGCGCGCCTCTACTATCATGTTGTCGAGGAATTCATTAGCATTGCTCATTGTATGACATCTTAAAACCCCAGACTGTACCATTGGGACCAGGCGGCAAGCGTGATCCCACCCTCCCTGTCCCTTCCAAAGATGTCCACTCCCGGTCGCACTACTGACGGCCATGGGATCATCTGGTGTAGTGCCCGTGTAGGCGTGCATTAGCCGTTACAAGTTCTTGGAAGCTTGCTTACCGTGGGTCAGCCTGAATTTCTCATTGATGTGGTATGTGCATACCTTGCGGTTGATCCGTCGCAGCTCCCTCCAGATGGCGACAATGATCCCGGGGTCTCTGTTGTCGATGACTGGTGTATTGGCTTTACGATCATTCCACTACGAATTGGCTAGCTGTCCCATGAAGCAAACCCTGTCTTCCTACTCCTCCCAATTGCAAATGGCGTACATCATTGGTACGGAGTTGTTGGTGGCATCAAAGTATTGTTTAATGAATAGCACTTGTTCATGTCCATTCACATGGGGTTCCCATAAAGCGTGATGATCCATCACACATGTTCTTGATCTTTGAAAAATATAGGAAAAGGAAGATTCAGATGGAAAACAACGACTAAGTGAATAGAAAACTTCCTTGGCAAGTCTCAAAAGTCGGACCATGCGAGTTTCTTCATGCACATTGTGAGTTTCATGCACATTTCTAATTGTATTGTTTTTTTGACGAATAAACAGCGTTTTTTTTCTTTTAAATCCAAAACGACATCTGAAAAGCAGATGAAGGTCGCGTCTCGGTTATTGCAGGTGCCATTGGGGAATAAAATCTGCTCTAAGGGTTACTTAGGAATGATTGTAGAAACGGGTGAGACAGAGATGAAGTCTCGCATCTAGGGGTGACGTAAGAGTCTGTTCAGGTCCCCTGCCTGACTCGATTTGTCCGTTTCTCACCGCTGACGTCACTTAGGGTTTTCGTGCCACACACGTCGTCCCCGCTCTTTCTTGGGGGCCTGTGTGAATGCTTGTTCGCTCGCCGGTCGACTACCGCGCCCATTAACACGACCACCGGTTGAGACAGACCAACAGCACGGGTCTGTGCCGCTCTGGGTTCTCGTTCTTAGCTGCCCCACAGTCGAGAGACTAAGCGGTAGAAGCAGACGAATCAAGCGGCAGCGGCAGCAGCAGCAGCAGCAGCAGCAGCAGCAGCAGCAGCAGCAGCAGCAGCAGCAGCAGCAGCAGCAGCAGCAGCAGCAGCAGCAGCAGCGATCCCGCTCTCGTATCAAGTGCGTTCATGCACCTTCTCGAGCTTCCGTTTTTCTAGTCTGCGGCTGTGGGCCAGCCAGCCATCCGGGCTGCAGGCCGGCTGGCCGGCAGCTGCGTGAAGACACACCGCGACGGGACGACTGGCGGACGGGACGCAGCACAAGATGGCCCGCACGTCGGGAGGCCAGCGAAAGCGAAAGGAGGTGGTGATGACGCGGGAGGAAGCGACGAAGAAGAAGCTAAAGAAAGGGTACGTGTACGAGCCGATCCTCCCGGCCTCGGAGGCCTCTGAGCGCGAGACGGCTGTGGAGACGGAGGCGCGGCTGAGGTCAGGGAGGGGCGCCGAGCAGAGCACAGGGCCCGGCAACGGGGGCCGCGGCGGCGGCGTCGACGTTGGCGTTGGCGTCGGTGGTGGCGTGGGCGGCGACGGGGCCTTGGCCGGGACGCTGGACGCCTCTGGGTTGGCCCGCGCCTCCGATCGGGCGGTTGAGACAGACCAGCAGCAGGAGCAACACGAGCGGCAACAGCAGCACGGGTTGAAAGCGGAGGCGGAGGAAGTCCAGGCGGGGAGACGGACGCCGGACGGGCANTGTGGAGGAGGTGGGAGGTGGGCCATGGAGCGCGAGCAGCTTAGGCAAATTCTGTTGAGAGAGCTTGGGAGCACGGAGATCTTGTTGAGGGAGATCGAGGAGAGGGAGAGGGTTCTTGAAGAGAGACAGCGGCAACAGCAACAGCAGCATCAGGAGCGGCAGCAGGTGCAGAAGCAGGAGATGGTTGACGCTGACGGGGCACTACCTGAGTCAGCGGCGCAGCAGGAGGGAAGTAGGAAGCGGATGAAACGGGTGGTGGAGAATGGCGGGGCTGTGGCCGGCGTTGCTGCTGCTGCTGCTGCTGCTGGGATGGAGGAGCTCTCACCAGGGCTCCAGCAGCAGCAGCAGCAGCAGCAGCAGCAGCAGCAGCAGCAGCAGCAGCAGCAGCAGCAGCAGCAGCAGCAGCAGCAGCAGCAGCAGCAGCAGCTACAGCAGCAGCAGGGGCAGGTGGAGAGGGTTGGAGTGGGCACGAGTGCGGCAGGCGATCACTTGACGCCTTCGCAGGCGTCGGCTGCGACCCCGATGGCGGGCACGCAGCGGGACAGGCGGGCGTCGGGCGAAACGGCGGCAGTGGCGACAACGCCTCTGCCGAAGCTGAAGACTTCGGCCAGTTTTCAGTCGGTGGGGGACAGTGTGGGCGGCGCTGTGGCGGGCAAACGCACGCCCAAAGCCAACTCGACGTACATCAACCAGGACTTTCTGTCGGGGGATGACAAGATGCCGCCGCCGGA
>SZWC01010167.1:17081-30145 GCA_023375785.1 Penium margaritaceum
CGTGCCTGCACATGGATGGGTCTCAGTGTAGCATTCACTGGTGAGGATATCACTGTCTCTGTTCACGCCACTACGGAAGTGGTGCTCCGTGGCAAGGTAGTGGGGGACTTGTACCACGTCTCCAGCTGCCCCACGTTGACCACCATTATTGCATCCCCCACTTCACAAGTGTTTGTGACAGGAACGCTGTCGCCTGAGCATTAGCGTCTACTACATAGACGCTTGTGCCACGTCCACGTTCATGCCATACATCATTTATTCCCACCCAACCTGCACTTGGTCTTGACGTAGCATCCTTTGAGGTGCCGTCTAACACTGATTGCTTGCAATGCGCACAAGGCAAGATGCATTGTGCCACATACCCTCTCTCCGTCTCACGGGCTCTCAAGCCCGTCAAGCTGGTTCACTTTGATCTCCTGGGAACCCTCCACGTGAAGTTCAAGGATGAAGGAGGGTGTTACATTGTGACAAACACGGATGACTTCACCCGCATGCGGTGGGTCTTCAGTATGTTCTTGAAAAGTGATGTTGCGGTTGCTATGCGTACGTGGCTTGCCATGGCCGAACGTCAATCAGGCCATACCCTCCGGAACTTCCGTTCTGATCGGGGCGGTGAGTACATGGGCAATCTTGACCGCTACTTTGCCACAGTGGGAGTGTTTCACAACCTCTTTGCCCCAGCCACGCCAGAGCAAAATGGTGTGTCCAAGCACTGGAACCGCACCATGGAGGATGGGGTTCGCTCCATGTGGGTAGACAACAACATGCTTGAAGCGTTCACCTACCATGGGTCTAGAACAGGATCCCTCATGGCCCCCTCTCAAACACACACACACCGTACCAACTGTGGTACGGACGTCGTTTGGACCTCAGGCTCTCGCACGTGTGGGGGTCCCTTGCCTGCGTCTGGTTCACACTAGAATGGCAAGGGTCCAAATTTTCCCCTAGAGGCCGCGTCTGCGCGTTTGTAGGCATGGCTTCACACTCTAAGGCCTGGCGGTTCTTGGACCCCAATCGGTGTCGCATTGTCGAGTCTCGAGACGCCCTATTCTTTGAGCATCTCTCCTTCAGAGATCTACCCACCAAAGGCACCCTGCAGTCACATTCCCCTAGGTGTGGTATGATTCCATGCACAGGGCAGGGTGGGCTGACCAATGACGCTGTCCCGGTCAGCCTAGATGCCACTAGTCCATCCCACCCACCAGCCGACTCGCCCGCATCGTCCACGCCACCCGCATTGACCGCGTTGCCTGTCCTGCCTACGTCCACCATTCCGCCAACATCCCTTGCAAAATGGGATTCTGTGTTACTAGTCACGTCACGGGTGCTGCCCCTGCCCCCTGCACCTGTGTCACCGACAGAGTCACCGGTGTCATTTGCGTCGCCTGCACCACCTGTGCAGTCTACGTCACTAGTTGTGTTTCCTTCATCATCCTCACCCTCCGTCTGCCGAGTCGATGCACCGGCATCACCTGGCTCATCACCAGTCGTGTCCGTGTCTGACGAGTGTCCAACACTTGCCCTAGCTGCACCATCACCAGAGCCATACCGGCGAGGTGAGGGTGGACACCTCCGACTGCATCCTGCTAGCAGCGTGCGGAGCGGGGACCCAGGCATGAGGGCCTTGGATCTTAGTGCATAGGGGCTCACTAAAGTCCACCCCAGCTGCGATACAGACTTCGCTCTCCTCACTCATGAGCATCAACTTGCGGTGGAATCCGCAGATTCCACCGTCACCGTTGGCGCTCCGTCTGCAGCATATGCCTTGGCCGCGCGCGGTGGAGATGTTGCGATCCCAGAACCCAGTATGGTGGGAGTGACACCAGAACACAGCACAATGTGTCAGGCTCAAGCTTGACCCGATGCACCACTCTGGCACGCAGCATGAGAGGCTGAGCTGGCAGCTATCAAGGAACATGGGGTTACCGATCTTGTAAAAGTGTTGCTCGGACAAAAGGCAGTTCAGACCAAGTGGGTCTTGCAGAAAAGGCTGAAGCCACACAACACAGTTAATCGCTACAAAGCACTACTCACTGCGAAGGGATTCTCTCAGGTGGAAGGGATTGACTTCACTGAGACCTTTGCACCAGTTGGACGCACGACCACGGCCTTGAGTCTGTTGTCCCAGGTGGCTCAGCACGATTGGAAAATCCACCGGATGGATATTAACAACGCGTTCCTACATGGAAAACTGGAAGAAGAGATCTACATGGTCCAATCCCCAGGATTTGAGTATGGCAGCGGTCGTCTGTATCGGCTGCGAAAAATGCTGTACGGCCTTGAGCAGTCGCCTCCATGCTGGAACAAGTAGGTCACATGCACGCAACAACAAGCAGGCTATGTGTAGAGCTTGGTGGACACGTCATTTTTCGTGTTCCAGTCCACTGTGCCCTTTTGGGCCATCCCGTTCCACGTCAATGACATTCTNGTCTTGCAGAAAAGGCTGAAGCCACACAACACAGTTAATCGCTACAAAGCACTACTCACTGCGAAGGGATTCTCTCAGGTGGAAGGGATTGACTTCACTGAGACCTTTGCACCAGTTGGACGCACGACCACGGCCTTGAGTCTGTTGTCCCAGGTGGCTCAGCACGATTGGAAAATCCACCGGATGGATATTAACAACGCGTTCCTACATGGAAAACTGGAAGAAGAGATCTACATGGTCCAATCCCCAGGATTTGAGTATGGCAGCGGTCGTCTGTATCGGCTGCGAAAAATGCTGTACGGCCTTGAGCAGTCGCCTCCATGCTGGAACAAGTAGGTCACATGCACGCAACAACAAGCAGGCTATGTGTAGAGCTTGGTGGACACGTCATTTTTCGTGTTCCAGTCCACTGTGCCCTTTTGGGCCATCCCGTTCCACGTCAATGACATTCTAATTGCCTGGCCTGACCTGAAGGCTGTCGAAATAGCCAAGGGTGTGCTACAATCGACATACAAAATGAGAGACCCCGAAGAGACTGCAGTGTTTATGGGCATGCAAATTGTCTGTGATCGCGCTCGTCGGATGCTCCTGATCCATCAGGAGTGATGCGCCCTCACTCTTGGGGGGCGTTCTGCCAAGTTGCTCAGTGGTGTGCGCATGGCATCCACCCCAATCACCCCAGACAGATAGGACGCCGTGAAGGTCAATGATCTAGCAAAGCTAAGAGAACTGGTCGAAGTGACCCGGTTCCACACCCACGTCACGGAAGACATGATTTCAAAGGCAAAGAGGTGGGGCTGACAAGAGGCAGAGAGAAGAGAACGAATGCCATCAGCAAGGGTGTGGTTTTAACGTTCAGACAAACCATTCTGCTGCGGCGTGTAAGGGGTAGAAAATTCCATGGGAACACCTGGAGACTCATGAAAACGAGAGGTGGAACCAAAAAATGTGCTGCCCCGGTTACGGCAAAGGAGGTGCAAGGAGCAAAGGTATGCGTGTTTGACCAAGGGTAGCTCAAACTTAAGGACCTCAGTCACATCACTCTTCTGTTGCAGGGCAAAGATCCAGTGATAGCGAGAGAAGTTTTTAGTCATTAGTCAAGCAAAGGAAAAAGCAGCCAAGGCTATTGAGAAATTCGTGAGGTGACGGAACCATGACATGAGCATGCACAAGATCAGGACGATGACATGTGGTGGTTTTGGCCGTGGTCAAAAGAGAGCGGTGCATTTTTCCACAAGCACAATCAAGGCATTTAGAGGGGCATGGAGGCCAAAATTTGACGAAGTCGAGGCCAATAACAAGTTGAAGGCGTAGGAGACGTATCATTGCGGCAGTGTGAATGTGGCATAGGCGACTGTGCAAAATGTCACTGTGCTGAGGTGACAATGTGGAAGCGATGTGATGTAAACAAGTGCGCAAGTAGTAGAAGACGATGGAAAAGATTGAGGAATGTGAAACACACGGTCACAGCGTAGACCACAAAGCATGACACGACCAGAGGAATGAACGGAAACAATAACAGTGCCACGGCTAGACAAGAAGGCCATGCCCTCGTCGTCAAGGGTGGATATAGAGAGGAGACTGGCCTTGAGGTCAAGCACATTTAGAACTGTTGGGAGGAACAGATCCGCCCCACTGTCAATGAAACGAACGATGCCAACACCCTGGACAGGTAGGAGCTGGCCAGAACCGGTGCGGACAAAGTCGACCAAGCCGACGGGGCCAAGAGAGACATAGGACGAGGGACACCAGGCCATGAGATGCGTGGCACTGGAATTTAGAACGCCAGGTACGCCATCACGCCATGGATNGCTTTAGTACAAGAAGCAAAACGAGACAAGTAAGAGGGGCAGGGGAGTGAGAGTGTAAACACCAGTGAGTGCACACCCGTGTTGAGCAACTACTCGAGCGAGCATGCATCACCACCAGGGGGTTTCTTTTTGTTGGTTTTCTCGCATCTCTCTTTGTACTCTGGTGTGTCCTCCTGGCATGTGTACATCGGTGTGCAGATGACTAACAACAAGACTGGAAGTTTCTTGAGTGTCATCTGCTGAGGTCGACGCACGCTGAGGCCTACAATAATTTTTCTGGAGCCTCCTCCCTCCAACATGCTCAGCTCCATCGATAGACCTCCTCGGCAGTCGTGCCGCTGGCACTCACCATCACTGCACATGCCATCTGCACTCGTCTAGTGCTGGATCTGGCTCCGCTGTTGCATCTGCAGCGCTATGTTCTGCTGAGGGTCTAAGCTTCATATTATTCGGGAACTATTGGGACCAGGGACTAGCGTAGACGCCACCTGGGTCTAGGCGGCTATAACTCATTGCTACTATTTTTATAGGTGATTATGACCACAGGACTGCTTTTGCAGCATGCATATCATGTTTGACATGTTTTTGCATTGTGTGTCCATCATTTGACGCTGGATGGATGCATGTGATCATTCATAGCATCCGGCTTGTGATTGTGCACATCTAGCTTCAGACGGCGTAGCGTTCTAACACGTCTACGCTGAGTTACGTTCAACAAAGTGGTTTTGAGCTGGTTTTAGGACAGACCTTGTGCTGCCGCGTGCAACACCCGCCGTGCGCCGTGGCAGGTACTTATGTCATGGATCTGTCATTTGTCATTTCTCTCTGCAAATGATATTGAAGCATTGTGACACTTTGCCTTGTGTCTCCAAGCCAGACCCTTGCCGTTGTGTGTACGACCTGTGTCTGTCGTCACTCTCTGACCAGNCAATGATGCCTAGTCAGTGCCTATGTTGCTAGGAATCTTCTATGCATCTTCTCATGGTATCGAGCTACTGCTTAGCTGCTGACATTGGCCCTAACAGCAGGCCGCTGTCGCAGCAGGCGGTGGCAGGCTGCAGCAGCAGCAGCAATGCGCAGCAACGTTGTGCACCGGCAACGGTAGAAGTAGCGGGTAGCAGTAGCGCACAGCAGTAGTAGCATTGAGCAACAGCAGTAGCATATATTAGCAGCAGCAGCAAGAGCATAGCAGAGCAGTAATAGCATGCAGTGGCAGCATCGCGCAGCACCCACAGCGCGTGGCAACTGTAGTAACAGCGCGTAGTTGCTGCCAGAGCTTTGCACGCAGCCAGGCGGCTGCTGCTGCAGGTGACGAAGCAGGAGCAGCAGCAGTAGCTAAGCGCAAGCTACTACGGAGCTTCCGCACAACTTCTGCGTGGCTGCTACGGAGCAGTTGCCCCCTGTGCAGCAAGGCTACAACCGTGAGGGTTGTCCAAAAAAAAGGAGGGTTATCCCGACGTCGGTATTTTTCTTGCTCACATCATCAGATCTGTGCTGACGTCAACAAACCCTTGCTGACGCCAACATTTGCCCTAGTCAATATCTTGGTTGGAAAGTCAACAGTTGCTAGCGTTTCAACTCTTGGAGAAATGTTGACTGTTCCACAATCCAACCAGTTTGACATCCCAGCCCATACTGAGCACCGATATGGCTCTGGCTAGTGATAAGGGCAAAAGACCACTAGATCTCTCATCTTCCTTCTCAAGGGTCATGAGCCCACGCTTGCAGGTCATTGAGGACCTGCGGAGCCAGCAATATGAGATGCATCGTCAGCAGTAGCAGCAAACTGCTGCCATTCGTACGCTCACAAACCTTCTTCGTGGTGAGTCCACGACCCCGACGCAGCAACCACGGCAGACCTCCGACGGAGCTTTTGGTGTCGCACCCTCCGCACAGCAGTCAGCACCAACACCGGTGACAGGAGCAGGACACAACCCACCACCTCTCGATCCTTGGGATGAGGACACCGACATGCCAGGCATGGAGGGCGGCTCTCACGAGAGTGAGATTCGTGTGCTTGAGGAGCGTCTCCACCAGCTCTAGACGAGCTCTCGACCCCCAGACACATCTCGTTCCTTTCTTCCCAAGATTCGAACTTTGACTGATCTCCACCCCACCGACTTTCCTCTTCCCGATGTCTTCGCCATCCCTCGTCGTTCTGAGCCTGTGGTTGCTCTCCCTACGGAGCGGCAACCCAAGGATCTCGAGACACCGCCCCCAGGGTATGTCAGCGAGGACGGTTTCAACTTTTGGGAGATCCTTTTCCAAGTTTAGGCCACTTCAGAGGGAGTGTGGCCCTAGTACCACAGTTTGTATCAGACCATGGATGAAGTACAGGTGCTGACAGCAGCCGGGGGATGTGCAAACTCCTTTACGCCATGCCGCGCGAGTCCATCGTAGACTTCCGCTCATTCCTTGGAGAGACCGGCACAGGCATAGGTGCTGATCCACGTAGAGGCTAGGACCTGGCATTATCCTTGCTTGCTATAGAGACGCACGCCACCCACGCCACCCACATTTGTGCTTTCCATTCTCTTCTTCAGGGACCTGTCGAGCCTGCAGCCGACTACTGGCGACGCACCATGTGCATCTACACGTGCCTTGGGACCTCAGGAGGTACACAGTTGTGGACACTCCACACGATCATGCTCGGAGTTCGCCTTGAGGACGTAGACATCTTCACAAGGTATAGCAATGCTGTGCTTGAGCCCTTCTCCACCTCCCTACAGCTTCTTCCCTAGGCGCATCAGCTTTTTCTCTAGGTGACTTCCACCTGTGAAGCAACCGTGGCTCATCAGGAGAGTCCCCTTGATGCAGCAGACATCGCGTCACCACGGATGTACCTCCTATAGTCTACTCCTCCATCCTCTAGCAAATCCTCCTTTTCCTCTTCCACCCCAATTAGCCCGACTCAAACATAGGGTGTGGCGAGTGCAGCACAGGGGAAGAAGGGGAGACGGAGGCGCGGTTTGGGCCAGCATCATTCACACTAGTAGCAGTCATCGGGTAGTAGCAGTGGACGCTCTGTTCACTGCTACAATTATGGGGGCGCCCATCGCTACATCGAGTGCCAGTAGCTATTTGACTGCGCGCCGATCACTCACGGGCTTCAGGCTGCGCATGGACCACAACCTACGTTGAGTAGCACATCCTCAAGATGTGCGGTGACCATGACTGTAGCAGTTTTTGCTTCACCACTGGCAAGCAGTGGCGTCCCGGACCCCCATGACCGCACCATTGCCGAGCTCTGCCACCTTCTGATGTTTTGATTTGAGGGAGGTGCGAGTGTGCTGTCACAGTCGGGTGGTCCACAGACTGTTTGTTAGTCTGTCCTTGTAGCTCTTGATGACTCGTGTGGGAGGACACAAGTGGCATGTGATGAGGATGGACCTGATAGTACCGATTGGATTCAGGAGTCTCGCCTTTGTGCCCTTCGTCGTTCCTCCTTACCTGTTGTCCAGCGCCCGTCTGAGGCCCAGTGTTCCATTGTCCGTTGTACAATGACTTCCTCTAGTCGTAATCTCGGTGGCACTTGGATCATTGATTTTGGTGCCACTCATAACATGACCTGTCGGCGAAGTGACTTCGTTGTTCTCGGTCCGGTTCCATCTGTGCATTCCGCCCGCACAGGCTCTGGTCAGTCCTTGCCAGTCCAGGGTGTTGGGGTTGTGTGGCTCCATGGTTCGTCTAGCCCCCAATATCTTTCTGAGGTGCTTTTTGTGCCTGACCTTGAGCTCAGTTTGCTTTCTGTACGTGCCTGTACACTGATGGGACTCTCTGTGGAGCACACTACAGACTCTTCAACGGTGAATGCTATTGACACCCATAGCATTGTTCCTCATGCCTGTGTTGTGGGTGACCTGTATCGCGTCTCTCGGGTTTCTCCTCCTCCTTGATCCCCCTCTCCTTTTGCTTGTGTTTTTTCATTGGAATCTTTTCTGCTAAGCACCAACGATTGTTTCATCATCCTCTCTGTCATGTGGGCTCCGACACTGTGTCAAAGCTCATTCGAACACAGCCCGCACTCGGTCTTGATGCGGCTTCCTTTGAGAAACCGCCCAAGACCGACTGTCTGTTCTGCGCCCAGGGTAAGTGCATTGTTGCACTTACCTTAACGTTTGTTCTCATGCACTTCGCCCTCTTGCGTTAGTCCATTCAAACCTTCTTGGTCCTCTCCCCGTTGAGTCTCTGTCTGATTGGGGTTGATGCTTCCTGACCCTGACTGATGAATTCACCCGGATGCAGTGGGTTTACAGCCTGCGCCAGAAGAGTGACACCGCTCTTGCGGTTTGTCTCCGGCTAGTGATGGGTGAGCGTCACTCTCGTCACACGCTGCATACCTTCCGCTCGGATCAAGGCGGCAAGTTTCTTGGCAAGCTGGATAGTTTCTTTGCCGAGCACGGGGTTTTTCACCAGGTTTCTGCTCATGCTACTCCTCAGTAGAACGGTGTCTCCGAGCGTTAGAACCGCACCATGGAGGATGCAGTCTACGCTATGCGGTCTGGGTGCGGTCTCCCGGAGTCCTTTGCCTTTGAATGATTTTCCTACATGACTTGAGTCTGGAATCGCCTCTCGCACAGTCCCCTTCCGGACCACGTCAAACCGTTCGAGCTCTGGTTTGACCACTGTACTGACCTGCACCTCGCTCGCATCTGGGGGTCCTTGGCTTCTATGTGGTACATCGAGGACCCGCAGTTGCCAGGGTCCCACCGCGGGGTCGCTTGTGTACCTTCGTAGGCATCTCCCTGTGATCGAAGGCCTGGCGGTTTTTGGGATCCTGCTCACCGTTGCATCGTCAAGTCACACGACACTCTCTTCTTTGAGTCTCTCACCTACCATGATCTGACATCGATCACGTCATTTTCCGTCATGCACGTTCCCACGTATGAGGCTTCTGGACTAATGGGGGAGTCTAAACCTACGAGCACCTCTTGCCTGGCTGATGTGTCCGTTTGAGCTCCCTCCACTTCTCGGTCTCCGACTCTTGATGACCCAATGATCATCGCTCTTGGCCCAGAGACCTCTCTAGTACAAGCGGCTTCTACCTCTTTTCCCTCGCACCCCACAAGTTCCCATGATCCTATACTTGTGTCCGCCAGTATTTCTGCCTCTGTGCGTGATCCTCCCTCATGTGCTCCTACTGTCACACCCACTCCCGTGTCTCCCACACACGCATCTCCTCGCATGGCATCACCAGCTCCTTTGCCTCAGCCCTCACCAGATGTGGTCGTGCTTGTCTCTGAGCCTGAGGTGCGCCCCTCGAGCCTAGGTTACTCATGTGAGCCCAGCGTTCGTCTTCGAACTTTGGACTCTGGAGTCCAACAAGTATCAGGTCCCGCACAGAGGCACTCCACTCGCAACATCGCGAGTGGTGATCCCGACACAAAGGTCTTAGGCCTAAGTGTCCGCACTGAGCACACAGAGGTACATCTAGCGTGCCCTATAGGGCACGATGTCATCACTCGCAAGTTTCATATCGCTTGTGATGCAACAACTGACCGTGTGGTCCTCAGACCTAGCACTAAGGCATGTCCTCTTGCTACTCAAAGCTCTCCCTCTATGGCGCCTGACCCAGGCACACTTGGGGAAGCTCTCTCATTACAAGATGCTCCCGTCGGGCGTGTTGCCTGCGAGGATGAGCTTTGCGCCATCCGAGAGTACAGAGTTTACGAGCTAGTCAACATTCCACCTGGGAGGAAGGTTATTCAGGTCAAGTGGGTCTTTTGCAAGAAAGTGAAGCTGGGTGGCTCAGTGGAACGCCACAACGCTCGCTTAGTCATCAAGGGGTACTCTCAGATCGAGGGCATCAATTACACTGACACCTTTGCCCCTATCGGCCGCATGACCTTGGCTCGTGTTCTGTTCGGTGTAGTGGCTCAGCATGAATACGAACTACACCAGATGGACATGAACAATGTGTTCCTCCATAGCTCTTTGGATGAGGAGATTAACGTGGCTAAACCATCTCGCTTTGAGGATGGTGATAAGGTGTGGCGCTTGTACAAGTCCTTGTACGGCGTCAAGCAGTCTCCTTGGTGTTGGAACCAGGAGATCATTGGTACCCTGACTCGAGCGGGATATGTACAAAGCGAGGCAGATCCCTCTCTCTTTATTCCATGGATGCCTGAGCGGTTCACCGCCATCCTGGTCTATGTGGACGACCTTCTGATCGCGTCTCCTTCCATGGAGCTGTGACGGAGGCCAAGGCGGTCCTCTAGACTGCCTATAGGATGAAGGACTTTGGTCTTGCAATGGTGTTTCTCGGCATGGAGATCGTGTGATACCGCAGACGTCGGACATTACTACTATCGTGCGATATGCATGTGTTGTGGGGGAGCGATTTAGCGACCTCCTTGGCACAGTGCCCACGGCCTCCACACCTCTCACACCTGATGTGTAGGATGCCTTGAAGGTGGAACATCCCACACAGCTGGGGGAGAGAGTGGATGTGACCTTGTACCTCCGTGTTATTGGATCTCCTATGTACTTGGTCACTATTACACGCCCTGACATTGCCTTCGTCGTCAACCTCCTTTCATAGTTTTTGCAGGCCCCATGCTCTAGAGCCCTTCATGCGGCTATGCAAGTGGTGCAGTACGTGGTCTCCACACCATGCCTTGCACTCTGCTTTCGCCGGCAGTGCTTCGTGGTCATTGACGACTACACTGACAACAACTGGGCGTGGAGTCCGGATGGACGCAGTCGCATCGGTTATGTGTTCTTACTCGGTGGTACTGCTGTTTCTTGGCGCAGCGAGAAGCAAGGTTGCATTGCACGGAGCTCGTCGGAGGAAAATCATGTTGCTCTGGGTGTAAGGGCTACTAAGGCAGTGTGGCTGTAGCGCCTGTTCCTTGAGCCGGGTGAGCCAGGACCTGCCATTGTGCTTCTTTGCAACATCTAGAGTGCCCTTGCCATTGCAGAGAACTCTGGTGTCTTTCACGCTCGCACGAAACACATTGCAGTTGAGCATCACTTTGTGCGTGATCTGGTAGAGTAACATGTGATCTACGTCATATGGGTTGACACTGACATGGAGCGTATTCTTGACAAAGGAATTTGTACGCGGGGAGTTTTTGGTGGCCATTCGTTCTGTAGGGCTTCGTCCCTTGCCCTAGAGTGGTTGAGTGTGGGGTGTGTTAATGTCTGCGTTACAATGTTTTTTTCCACTCGTTGATGCACTCGTTTCAGTGCTGCACGTGTTTGGACATGCGTACCATCAGGTCATGGGGGAATGTTGTGATTTGTGACGTTCCTGTCGACCTGTATAGTTTACTTTGACCACTCGGTTGTGTCCTTCCCCGTGCAGATCCCTCATGCGGACCCAAGTGGTACCGGTGCGTCGTCTGTGTTGGTTTTTGTGCATATCGTATTGTACTCTGTTGTGTCCACCCGGGTTGTGTACATCGGTGTACAGATGACTGACGGCGAGACTTGACACCTCTGGAGTGTCCCTCGGTAGAGCCGACACACGATGAGGCGCACTCACCCGTCGCTGGAGCCTCCTCCCTCTGGCGATGCGCTCAGCTCCAACGACAGGCCTCCTCGGTGGTTGGGCCGCTGGCGGTCACTGCCACTGCAGATGCTATCCGCATGCACCTAATGTTGTGTCTAGCTGTGGCATTGCATCTGCAGCATCATGCAGTGCCTAGGGTCCATGTCTCCTGCTATATGGCCCTGTTTGGTATCGTTGACTGTTGTAGGCACTGCCTGGGTTTGGGCAGTCATAACTCCTTGTTGCTATTCTTCTAGCTAATTCTGACCGCACGACTGCGTTTGTAGCGTCAGTGTTATGGTATTGTCCAGTTTTCAGGCAAAACGGAAGACACCCGGGTTTTGGGCTGCCGGGCGTCTGGCAGGGCTCACCGAGAAAACCGTGCGTGCCAAAAAATAGGGTACACTTGCCGCATACCCACTGTCCTCGCAAGTAAAGAACGTCGTACCCACTTTTCGCACAAAAAGAATGGGAGGGCCACTTTTGCAGAATAACACCTGTAACGTCCACAAGATAGACATAATACTTATGAGGGCCACTGCTTGAAAAAAATACTTCGGACATCCACCGTCCCAAAAATCGTATGGGGAACAAAATAATTCCCGCATACCCAATTTAACACTCCACCAAAGTATGCCCGATGACATGAAAAGAAAACCTTAGTCATTGATGCAAACACAAATTAGGTCCCATATGCTAATACGTTTCCTTTTTTTGTAAAATAAATATCGAGAGTTGAAAACGACTCACACGCTCAAGATTATTTTTTGTATACGTTTAGTGTTTCTCTACCTTAGCGGGTCTCTCTTTCACACTCTCCCCCCATCTCTCTCTCTCTCTCTCTCTTTCTCTCTCTCTCTCTCTCTCTCTCTCTCTCTCTCTCTCTCTCTCTCTCACTCTCTTTGTGTTTTTACAACTTTCGCTATGATTAGAGGTCCTCGAACTAGGAAATAAAACAGAATCGGTACCGGTATGGGCATCGAGCTGGACGGCTGCTAGATACCCCCCCCCCCACCCCCACCCACCAACCGATCGTGCGCGCGTCACCTGTGGTGACGCGCGCTCGATCGGGGAACGCCGATCGTCGGCAGGGCGGCCTGACCTTTCGTTGGGAGGGCACGTCGCCCGCCGTGGTGACCAGGCCGTCGTCCCTGCGTCACCAAAGCTGGTCATGCGGGGGAGGAGAGACCAGGAGATTCCGACAGGCTGGCTGGCAGCAGCGAGCCAGCCCTTCGACTCCCTCTTTGGCTAGTCCTCGTCGGCAAATGCCAACGAGGACTACCGGGCTGTCGACCGGATGAGGTCAGATCGACAGCTTGCCAATTGTTTTTTA
>SZWC01010167.1:31711-50094 GCA_023375785.1 Penium margaritaceum
GCAGCAGTCTGCAGCAGTGGCAGCCGCAGGCAACGGCAGCGAGCAATGGCAGAAGCAGTCAGCAGCAGTTGCGTGTAGCAGCAGCAGCAGCAGGCAGAAGCAACAGCTCGCAGCATCCCAGAGAACTAGTAGCTCGCAGCAATAGCAGCTCGTAACTACAGCCCGCAGTAGCAATACCCCGCAGCAGCAATAGCCCGCAGCAGCAGCCCGCAGTAATAGCGAGCAGCAACGGCAGTAAGCAACAGTTGCAGCAGCGTGCAGCAGTAGCAGCAGCAAGCCGCAGCAGCAGCTGTTGGAATGATGCTCCTCACCATGGCAGGAGTGACTCCAAAAAGGAACACCAAAAAGACAAGCCTTAGTGGCATAGTGGATAATGGTGTCCACCTCTAAAGGCAGGGGTCCGGGTTCAAGTCCCACAAGATGAAGTTATGCCCTGCCTCAAGGGAGGTGGAAAATAGATGCCAGGAATCTAGCTCAACCTCTAGAGTTCCTCTTTAAGTTTCTTGAAGGCCAGGTGAGGGTCCAGGAAGGTGGCACACCTTCTAGAAGGGGTGACTTGTCCTACAAGGCATCTAGAAGTTTCTTGGTCTTCTCGACACCTTCCCTCCTACTAGAAGCAAGCTGAGGAATGTAGGAAGGGGCAGAAGCTTCTAGAGGAGGGAAGGGATGCCTTCCTAGGTGGGAAAAGGACAGCCTACCAAGGGCCACTCTAGAAGCCATAGAATCTGCTAGGAAGCTCCAAATCTGGCATGCTTTGGTGTTCTGGAAAGCTTATATCAGTGGCTATAAAATGCCACTGCTTGTAAGCCTTGATCAAGTGTTAATTCCCATCCAATTGAGGCCAAAACTATTGCCTCACTCTCTGACCAGATTTTGCCGTCCTTGGAACCAGTTGCCTCCATAGTTTCAGTCTCTCCAAAAACAGTTGGTGGTGTGAACCAGCCACTGCTAGGGACCCTCCAGGGTGCACACTCACCCTCAGGCCAACAGCAGCGAGCCGCAACAGCAGCCAGCTGCAGCAGCGACTGCAGCGAGAAGCTACCAGCAGCGGCTGCTGCTGGTTGCTGCCCGCAGCAAGCAAGCAGCAAGCAGTAGCCCGCGGCTGCTAGTGAGCAGCAGCTCACTACCAGTGAGCAGCAGCCCGGTGCTTGCAGCTAAAGATGGGCAGCTGCCCACTGTGAAAGACGAGAGAATATTAAAAAAACAAAAAAAACGCAAGAAAAAAAATCTCGCACCCCACCAGCTATGCTGCCACGGCGGTAGCAGCTGCCCTTACTGCTGCAGCCGCCACAACAGCCGCAGAAGCCCATAGCAACTGTAGTTGCTACTTCAACTTTAAATTTAGCATCAGCAGCAGTAGTAGCAGCGGCTGCCGCAATAATAGCACTTGCAATAGCAACAGCTGTAGCACCAACCATAGCAACAACGACAGCAGTACCAACAGCAGCAGCCGTAACAGCTACAACAGCAGCAACAGTAACAACAGCAGAAACAGCAGCTGTAGCAGCGGTCCCAACAACCGCTAGTGCTGACGTCATTATCCCAGTGCTGACCTCACTGCTGACATCACTACTCACATCATCAACTAAAAAAAAACCAAAAAAAGGGGGGCAAGGGAAGGGGGAAGCAAACCAAAGGGTGGGCAAGACGTCCACCGCCCTTAGCTGACATCATTGCTAACGTTAGCACCACAACAGAAAAAAACAAAACAAAACAAAGGGGCATCACACCATGGCTGTATACCCCAGTCGGGAGGGGTCTTCCTCTGTTGGGGGGATCCCCATCCCCCTTTCTTGCAGCGGCTGCAGTAGCAACAGTAGCAGCAGTGACATCAGCAGCAGCAGTACCAGCACCAGCAGTAGCGGCAATAGTAGGAGTAGCAAGAGCAACAGGAACAGCAGGAGCAGTAGCAACAGCAGGAGCAGCAGGAGTAGCAGTAGCAACAACAATAGCAGCAGCAGCAGCAAGAGCAGCAGCAGCAGAAGAAGTAGCAGAAGTAGTAGCAGCAGTAGCAGGAGCAACAGCAGCAGTAGTAGTAGCGACAGTAGACCTCTAGTGTTGTCTACAACAACCCTGAACCCCTCGCTGCTCTTCACCAACAGCTCGCACCCGTGATGCAGCAGCTTGTGGCACTACAACCGTTGGTCTCTAAGACTGCCACGAGTGCGCCGCCATCCTTCACCTCTCCAGGGCACGCCAGCCAAGCTTTGTCTGCTCCCACACATTACGTGGAGCAGCAGCGGACTCAATGCCAGTAGCAGACAGTGACCTCCGTCCTTGGCCCCACTCTGGGTGCCGACCGCAGGCAAAAGGACTTTGAGACGCCGCCGCTGCCGCTTTAGCCTGCGAGCAGTTCCGGAGCTTGGAGCAGAGCTTCCACATCTGGGCACAGGGTGAGGGCCTATGGGCATACTACACCCTGCCGTATGACGCCACCCTAGCCGACCAGTTATATGACGCTGGTCGTACCGCCCGTGCTCTAGTCCTTGTTGCCCCTCTGGCTTCCCGCCTCACCCTTGAGCCCTTCTTAGGCGACTTCACCGCTGGCGCCACACCGGACCCTGCAGCCGCGTGGCACGTCCTCACTCATCCCCATCTCATGTCCAGCAAGGCTGAGACCAGTCGCCTACTGTTCAACTCCCTACATATGGGGGAGAGCGAGACGGTCACCTCCTATTGGCAGCGGGCGGAGGACATTGTCCGTCGCCTCGGGACCTCTGCCCCACCCCCTTTTGCCGCGCTCCTCACCATCATGCACGGTGCCACCAAAGGGTACACGGACGTTTTCGTCCATTGCTCTCACAATGTCCTCTCCACCATGGCGGCCCAGGGCACTCTCATGCCCCGGACATACGAGCTCTTCCCCCGGATTATGGAAGCTCATCTGGAGTCCCGTCTCCAGTACACTGAGGCCCTCGCCTCCCCTGCCGTCGCCTCTGTGGCTGTCGCTTCCCTCGTCGCAGCCACCTCANCTCGCTGACTCTGACAATTTGGCCTCATCCAATAGCTCCACCATTCCGATTGCTTCGCCAGTCCAGCCGAGACTAGCACCACAGCACTCAGCGCCGGCAGAGTCCTCCTTCTACCCGGGCTCCGGTGCCATCACCCCGCACTCCGTCCACACTCCCGGGTTGTCCTTCCGTGAGTGTCAGTTGGAGCAATTGATCGCGCTCCAGCTTGGCCTGCCTCGTCCTCCTCCCCAGGAAAGTGCGATTTGCATCCCTTCTTGCTCTCCTGCCAAGCCTTGCATGAGTGAGACTAAGCTATGGTCGTGTCCCGTTGCCTCGTTTGTCTCATTGTCTCCCATGGCCTCCGCTACCCCTTCCCATGAGAACGTTGCATGGCTTGACGATTGGCAGTCTCGGTTCGTGCCTCCTTCCACCGCGTCCGTGTACCTTGTTTGCTGTCATGTGACCGTTAGCAATCTGGCGACCCTGGTCCAGGACCCTGCCGAGACCTGGATCATCGACTCCAGGGCCACGCATCACATGACAGCCTATCATGAGGCCTTCAGTATGCTTGGTCTTGTTGGCGATGTCTCCGGTGTCCGGACAGGCTCTAGACAGGTGCTACCTGTCCGTGGTGTTGGCGTGGTTCATTTCCGTGGTCCTTCTGGTGATATTTTTCTGACCGATGTCCTCTTCGTTCCTGGTCTCAAGCTCAACCTATTGTCCGTCACTGCCCTCAACCGCATGAGCATGGACGTTGTGCACTCGCGTGGTGTTGGCACTATGTCACTATGTCCGTCTGGTCTTGTCGTACTGCACGCCACTGCCCGTGGCAACTTGTGGCATGTACCTCGCATCTCCTCCTCTCCTTCTGTCTCCTCCCCGTCGACCGCCACATGCCATGTGTTTATCACTAGTATGCTTTCTCCTCAGCACACTTGCCTCTTGCACCGCTGCCTCTGCCATGTTCACTTTGCTGCCATGGACTGCATGCTCTGCACCCAGCCCGCCAAGGGCCTTGACCCGGTGACTTTCCCCCTCCCATGCCCCACTGAGTGCATTGATTGCACTGAGGGAAAAATGCACCGGTCCACGTACCCTTTGTCTTCCTCTCATGCATCTGTCCCTCTTGACCTTGTCCATTCCGATGTCATGGGCCCTCTCCCCACCGAGTCCGTCGGCGAACACGACCGCTATGTCTTCACCCTCACTGACGACTATTCTCGCTACCGCTGAGTCTTCTACCTTTGGTAGAAAATTGATGTCGCCCGAGCCATCCAGGACTGGCTTGTCCTCACGGAGTGCAAGTGTGGCTGCTCTCTTCGCCGCTTTTTCTCCAATGGCGGCGGTGAGTACATGGGTGAGGCCACGACCTTTCTCGCCTCCTGCGAGATCCACCATGAGACATACGCGCCCTATACGCCCGCCCGAAATGGTGTCTCCGAACGGTGGAACCATACCATGGCCGACGCCGTCCGCACCATGCGGGTCGAGTCCGGTATTTCCCATGGCATCTGTTTTGAAGCCATGGCTTACATGACCTGGGTTTGGAACCGGATTCCCTACGGTCCCCTTCCTTGCCAGTCCACACCGTACCAGTATTGGTGTGGTGTGCGAGCTGACCTCCACCCGGCTCGCGTCTGGGGCTGCATTCCCATTGTGTGGCTGCCCGCCCCGTAGCAGGGAGGCAAGCTTGCCCCCTGTGGACGTCCCTGCACCTTCTTTGGGGTCTCTCGTCAGGCCAAGGCTTGGCGGTTCTGGCATCCCTCCCGGCACTTCATCGTCGTGTCCCGGGATACCCTCTTCTTCGAGGACTTGTTTCCTCACGACCTCATTTGCTCCGGCGCGTCCGTGTCTATCCCGTCACGTGGGGGAGTGGTGACTCCGTCCTCCATCCTATCACTTTTGGGTGACACATCCCTTAGTCCCTCCGAGCTGGCAGCCCCAGTCGCATCCGCTGGTCCTTGTGGGCTGACACCCCTTGTTGTGTCGAATGGTCTCTTTGAGCCGGTAGCCCCTGTCGCCTCCGCTTGTCCCTCCAGGCCAGCAGCCCCAGTCGCGTCCGCTTGTCCCTCCGGGCGGGCAGCCCCAGTCGTGTCCACTAGTCCCTTTGAGCCGGCAGCCCCAGTCNGTTACACACATGGCCCATGCGGCAGCCTCCGACCTAGAACGTCGGTGAGCGCGTAGACCGTGACACCGCGCTCTGTGGCACCTCGACCCCCCGTGGCCCCACGTGTCTCCTTCACTCCCACAGTCGTGAGTGGGGACCCTTGCACCAAGGCCCTCGGCTTGACCACCTCGGCCATCATTGCAGACCTTCACCTTGGCTCCAGAATGGGCTATGCCATGCTTCATCATGAGCATCGGTACGTTGTCGTGGCTACACTCGCGCGCATACCACCTGGGGCTCGAGAGGAACACGCTCTCTCAGTCTGCTCCACAGCACGCCCGGAGGACCCAGCCACCCTGTGCGAGGCACGAGCCTTACCTTAGGCTGCACATTGGGATGCTGCTTGCGCCGATGAGCTTGCCGCTATCCGACAGTACCATGTGTAAAACCTTGTCGATCTTCCTCCAGGTTGAAAGGCCATGGGCGCCAAGTGGGTCTTTCAGCGCAAGTGGAAGCCCGACGGGTCCTTGGACAAGTACAATGCCCACCTTACAGCCAAGGGGGTTGTCGAGACTCCTAGGGTCAACTACGACCAGATCTTTGCCCCAGTTGGCCGGTTCTCCACTAGTCGGGTGCTCTTCAGCCTGGTCGCCCAGCATGGGTGGGAGCTCCATCACATGGATGTGAGCAACGCCTTCCTCCATGGTTCACTGGAGGGTGAGGAGCTCTACATGGTGCAACCCCCAGGCTTTAACGATGGCACCGGGAGATTTTGGCGACTGCGTAAGGCCCTGTATGGCCTGAAGCAGTCGTCTTAGTGCTCGAACCAAGAAATCAGTAGCACGCTCTTTCGTGGCGGACTCCAGCGTAGCACCGCTGACCCCATATTGTTTGTCAGTCCGCGAGGCCGGAGTTTCACCGCTGTTCTGGTTGACGTCAACGATCTCCTCATTGAGTCACCAGACACGGTTGCCATCCAACATGTCAAGGACTTCCTACACGCTGCTTACCAGATGAAGGATCTGGGATCTGCCAGAGTCTTCCTGGGCATGGAGCTTAAGCATGATCGCTCCGAGGGCGTCCTGCACATCCACCAGGCTGCCTATGTACAGACGCTGTCTACCCGCTTTGCGGAGGACCTGCCACTGGTGCCGAGCGCATCTACACCCATGTCACCCGATGGTCAGGTGAAGCTGAAGAGTCCAGACCTAGCTCTTGTGGGGGTGCCAGTTGATGTGACCACGTACTTGCGAGTCATCGGGTCACTGATGTTCTTGGCGACGACGACACGCCCAGACATCGCATTGGCCGTCAACCTCCTGGCCCAGTTTTCTCAAGAGCCGCGTCACCTCCACTACGAGGCCATGATTTGAGTACTGTGCTATGTTGTCTCGACTCCTCGGCGAGGTCTCATGTTCCGCCGTCAGCCGTCTGTTGTTGCGATGGGTTACACCGACATTGACTGGGCCGGCAGTGCGGACGGTAAGAGTCGCACTGGGTGGATCTTTCTAATTGGTGGCACAGTTGTGTCCTGGCGCAGTGGCAAGCACGGGTGCATTGCACGGAGTAGTGCTAAGGCTGAGTACGTAGCTCTTGGCTCAGGCGTATGCGAGAGTGTGTGGTTGCGTCGTCTCTTGTCTGAGTTACGTCAGCCTGTCGCATCCATCACGTTGCATTGTGATAATGAGAGTGTCATGGCCATCACAAACAATGACGGCATGCATCACACACGCACAAAGCACATCAATGTTGAGAATCACTATGTGCATTCATTGTTGCATGACGACAGCATCAGCAGTTTTTGGGTTGAGACAGCACGGCGGTTGGATGACTTCTTGACCAAGGCACTGAAGCGCGACTCGTTCAAGAAGGCTGTGAGTTCAGGCGGCATGCATCCGTGAGTGAATCTCTCTATCCCTGCTTGAATTCTGGCTTGGCCTAGGGGAGTTTGGTCGTTGACTGTGTCTCTGTCCACACATGTGCACTACGCCTGTGAGTCATGGGGGAGTGTTGGTTTTCGTGCATTTTTCATTGTACTCTGTTGTGTCCTCCCAGCTTGTGTACATCGGCGTGTAGATGACTGACGATGAGACTTGACGCTGCTGGAGTGTTGCTCGGTGGAGCCGACGCACACTGAGGCCCACTCACCCGTCGTTGGAACCTCTTCCCTCTGGCGATTCGCTCAGCTCCATTGGCAGGCCTCCTCGGTGGTCGGCCTGCCAGCGGTCACTGCCTCTGCAAATGATGTCTGCATGCACGTAGCGTTGTGTCTGACTGTGGCATTGCATCTGCAGCACCATGCGGTACCTAGGGTCCATGTCTCCTACTGTATGGCCCTGTTTGGCATCGTTGACTGTCATAGGCACTTCCTGGGTCCTGGCAGCCATAACTTCTTGGTGCTATTTTTCTAGCTGATTCTGACCGCACAACTGCGTTTGTAGCGTAAGTATTGTGGTATGGTCCAGTTTTCAGGCAAAATGGACGACGCCCGGGTTTTGGGCTGTCGGGGGTCTGGCAGGGCTCACTGAGAAAACCCTGCCTGCCAGAAAATAGGTCTAGCACTATTTTCTGATTGGCTGGTTAGCTGAGTAACAAGTTCTACACTTGTTTGGGGGGAGCTAGAACTTGGAGGGGTCTCCCATTGTTGCTCGTTCTTCCTTCCTAATTAGTCACTTTCAGTTTTCAGCTACTTTCTGGCGCTAACACTAGCGCGCTCATTTCTCAGTAACAAACCCAGAGCTTCCAGACTTGGACTCTAGAGCAGCCGACTGAGGGGGCAATAGACTTAAGCAATGAGCGTGGAAGTCCGCACGCTGCATCAACAACGCTGCTGCCCCAACCGATTGCCTAGGTTTTCTAATTGTCTGGTGGTGGACTACAAGCTTGGATCTGACCGACGACCGCCGCAGAGCTCTGGATGCTGCTTGGGACCTCTTGCAGTTTTTTTACAGCACGTATGAGTTCATCGGTGGACTGGTCGTGGGCCTGATTTGCATGTTTTTGCATTGTGTGTCCACCATTTGATGGCGGATGCATGCATGTGACCAGTCATAGCGTCTGGCTTGTGATTGTGCACGTCTAGGTTTAGACAGCGTAGCGTTCTGACATGTTTATGCTCAGTTCTGGCCAAAACAGTAGTTTTGGGCCGGTTTTAGAACAGACCTTGTGCTGCCGCGTGCGACACCCACCGTGCGCCGCGACAGGTACTTATGTCATAGAATTGTCATTTATTATTTCTCTCTGCAAATGCTCTTGAAGCATTATGACAGTTTGCCTTATGTCTCCTAGCCAGACCCTTGCCGTTGTGTGTACGACGTGTGATTGTCGTCATAGCCTGACCAGGCACTTGTTGGTTTTTGTGCATCTCTCATTGTACTCTGTTGTGTCCTCCCGGCTTGTGTACATCGGCGTGCAGATGACTGACGGCGAGACTTGACGCCGCTAGAGTGTCGCTCGGTGGAGCCGACGCACGCTGAGGCCCACTCACCCGTCGCTGGAGCCTCCTCCCTTTGGCGATGCGCTTAGCTCCATCGGCAGGCGTCCTCGGTGGTCGAGCTGACGGCAGTCACTGCCACTGCGGATGCAGTCTGCATGCACCTAGCGTTGTGTCTGGCTGTGGAATTGCGTCTGCAGCATCATGCGATGCCTAGGGTCCATGTCTTCTGTTGTATGGCCATGTTTGGCATCGTTGACTGTCGTAGGCACTACCTGGGTTCGTGTAGCCATAACTTCCTGTAGCTATTTTTCTAGCTGATTCTGACCACACGACTGCGTTCACAGCGTCGGTGTTATGGTATGGTCCACTTTTCAGGAAAAACGGACGATGCCCGGGTTTTGGGCTGTCGAGCGTCTGGCAGGGCTCACCAAGAAAACCATGCCTACCACAAAACAGGTGTAGCACTATTTTCTGATTGGCTGGTTAGCTGAGTAACTTTTACACTAGTGGGGGGGGGGGCTAGAACTTGGAGGGGTTCCCCATTGTTGCTCATTCTTCATTGTTAATCAGTTACTTACATTTTTCAGCTGCTTTCTGGCGCTAACACTGGCGCGCGCACTTTTGAGTAACAAACCCAGAGCTTCCAGACTTAGTCTGTAGAGCAACAGACTGAGGGGGAAGCAGACTTAAGGAACGAGCGTGAAAGCCCGCACGCTGCATCGACAACGCATGCTGCCCCAACCTGTTGCCTAGGTTTTGAGCTTGGTATCAGAGCCAGAGCGTAGCAGCAGCAGCAGAAGACTGGCGTACAGTTGCTAGACAATGCCGGCGGACCCCCATACGCGCCAGTGCACGGGAAATGCTGCCAGATTTTTTCTGGCAGCATTGACCCGCCTGGTGGCGACGTGAAATTTCTTCCCACGGCCACTGGGCCAGGGGAAATGCTGCCAAAATTCTTTCGGCAGCACTGACCCCCACACGTGACGCGACGAGGTGAGCGGCAGGCCGCGTCCAACACCTTTGGACGACGACGCGCGCGGCAATGTCACCTAGGTGTACTTACTTGCATCAGCACGCAGCAGCAGCAGCAGCTTGCAGCAGCGGCAACCGCTGGCAATGGCAGCAAGCAGTGGCAGCTGCAGCCAGCAGCAGCTGCGTGTAGCAGCAGCAGTAGGCAGAAGCAGCAGCTCGCAGCAGCCTGCACCAGTAGCAGCCTACAGCAGCAGCTCGCAACAATAGCAGCCTGCAGCAGGAGCTCGCAGCAGCAGGCTGCAGCAGCCGCAGCAGCAAGCCGCAGCAGCAGCAAGCCGTACCAGCAACCAGCCGCAGCAGCTGCTGCAGCGAGCAGCTGCCAGCAGCGGCTGCTGCTGCTGCTCACTGCTCGCACTAAGCGAGCAGCGAGCAGCAGCCCGCTGCTACCAGCGAGCAGCTGCTCGCTGCCAGCAAGTAGCAGCTCGTTGCCAGCGAGCAGCAACTCGCTGCTTGCAGCTGACAGCGGGCAGCTGCCCGTTGTGACAGACAAGGAAGAAGGCAGAAAAAACAAAAATCACAAAAAAGCAAAAAAGAACTCAAAAAATAAAGAGACCAAAGAAAGGGGCAAGGGAAGGGGGAAAGAAACCTAAGGGTGGGCAGGACATCCACCGCCTTCAGCAAGACACCACTCCTGATGTCAGCAACCCCAAAGAGAGAAAAAAAAAACAAACAAAACAAAGGGCATCACACCATGGCTGGTAGCCCCACTAGGGAGGGGTCCTCCTCTGTTGGGGGGACCCCCATGCCCCCTTTCTTGTAACGGCCGCAGCAGCAGCAGCACCGGCAGCAGTAGCAGCAGCAGCAAGAGCAGCAGCAGCAGCAGCAAGACCAGCAAGGATAGTAGGAGAAGCAAGAGCAGCAATGGCAGCAGTAGCAGTAGCAGGAGCAGCAGCAACAGCGAAAGCAGTAGCAACAGCAGCAACAACAGCAGCAGCAGGAGGAGCAGCGGTGCCAGCAGCCCTCTAACGACGTTGGTGAGAACTCTGACCCCCTCACTGCTCTTCAACAATAGCTCGCCGCCCTGACGCAGCAGCTTGCGGCACTGCAATTGTTAGTTTCCCAGTCTACCCCCAATGCGCCTTCGTCCTTCCCCCCTCAAGGACGCGCCAGCCCAGCTGTGTCTGCTGCCATGCAATACCTAGCGCAGCAGCAGACTCTGCGCCACCAGCACATATTGACCTCCATCCTTGGCCCCACTCTGGGTGCCGGCCGTAGGCAAAAGGACTTTGAGACGCCGCCGCCGCCGCTTCAGGCCGGCGAGCAGTTCCGAAACTGGGAGCTCAGCTTCCGCATCTGGGCGCAGGGTGAGGGTCTGTGGGCATACTACACCCTGCCATATGACGCCACCCTAGCCACCTAGCTGTATGACGCTGGTCGTGCCGTCCTGGCTCTCGTCCCTGTCGTCCCTCCGGCTTCCCGCCTCGCCCTCGTCCTCGGCTCCTCACCATCAAGCGCGGTACCACCNCATATTGACCTCCATCCTTGGCCCCACTCTGGGTGCCGGCCGTAGGCAAAAGGACTTTGAGACGCCGCCGCCGCCGCTTCAGGCCGGCGAGCAGTTCCGAAACTGGGAGCTCAGCTTCCGCATCTGGGCGCAGGGTGAGGGTCTGTGGGCATACTACACCCTGCCATATGACGCCACCCTAGCCACCTAGCTGTATGACGCTGGTCGTGCCGTCCTGGCTCTCGTCCCTGTCGTCCCTCCGGCTTCCCGCCTCGCCCTTGTCCTCGGCTCCTCACCATCAAGCGCGGTGCCATCGAAGCGTACTCGGACGTCTTCGTCCACTGCCCTCACAAAATTCTCTCCACCATGGCGGCCCACTGCCCTGGGCATACGAGCTCTTCCTCCACATTGAGGAAGCTTGTCTGGAGTCCCGACTCTAGTGCACAGAGGCCGTCGCCTCCCCTTCTGTCGCCTCCCCTGCCGTCGCCTCCGTGGAAATCGCCTCCCCCGCCGTAGCTACCTCATCATCGTCGTGGAAGAAGAAGCGTCAGACCAAGAAAGGCAAAGGTCAGTAGCAGCAACAGGAGCAGCCGTCGAGCGGGTCCACAGCTGGCAGCTCGGTCTGCCACAACTGTGGCTAGCCCGGGCATGGGTGGTACATGTGCCCTCTACGACCGATGAGGCACGTGTCATCGCCACCATGAGTTGCCAGCGTGAGCGCCGTCTTGTCTCTGCCGCCGTGACTATCGCCGGTTGTGACACCTCCGCCCCATCCAGCAGCTCCACCACTCCGGCTGCTTTGCTGGTCGTACCGATACCACCGCCACAGCCGTCAGCGCCGGCGCAGTCCTCCTTCTACTCGGGCTCTGACGCCATCACCCCGCACTCCATCTACACTCCCGGGCCATCCTCCCACGAGCGCCAGCTGGAGTAGTTCATCGCGCTTGAGCTCGGCCTCCCTCGCCCTCCTCCCCAGGGAAGTGCGAGTCGCATCACTTCGTGCTCCCCTGTCCAGCCTTGCATGAGTGAGACTGAGCTACGGTCATGCCCTATTTCTTCGTCTGTCTCGTTGTCTCTCATGGTCTCTGCTACCCCCTCCCAGGATGACATTGCTTTGCTTGACGATTGGCAGTCTCGATTCGAACCTCCGTCCACCGCGTCCGCGTCCCTTGCTTGCTGCCATGTGACCATTAGTGATCTTGCGACCCCGGTCCAAGACCCTGCTGAGACCTGGATCATCGACTCTAGGGCCACACATCACATGATGGCCTATCGTGACGCCTTTAGTATGCTCGGTCCTGTAGGTGATGTTTCCGGTATCCGGACAGGCTCTGGCCAGGCGTTGCCTGTCCGTGGTGTTGGTGTCGTTAGTTTCCGTGGTCCCTCCGGTGATGTCTTTCTGACCGATTTCCTCTTTTTCCCTAGACTTGAGCTCAGCCTTCTGTCGGTTACTGCCATTGACCGCATGAGCATGGACATTGTGCACTCGTGTGGTATTGGCACTGTGTCGTTGCATCCGTCTGGTCTTGTCGTATTGCACGCCACCGCCCGTGGCAACCTGTGGCATGTACCTCATCTGTCTTCCTCTCCGTCCGTCTCCTTCCCGTCAGCCGCCACACGCCATGTGTTTGTCAACAGTACGCTTTCTCCTTAGCACACTCGCCTCCTGCACCGAAGCCTTTGCCACGTCCATTCTGCCGCCGTAGACAGCATGCTCCGCACCCAGCCGGCCAAGGGCCTTGACCCGAAGACTTTTCCCCTCCCGTGCTGATCTGAGTGCATTGACTACGCTCAAGGGAAGATGCACCGGTCCACATATCCCTTGTCTTCCTCCCGTGCATCTGCTCCCCTCAACCTTGTCCATTCGGACGTCATGGGTCCTCTCCCTACCGAGTCCGTCGACGAGCATGGTCGCTACGTCCTCACCCTCACTGACGACTATTCTCGCTACTGCTTGGTCTTCTGCCTTCGGCAGAAGAGCGATGTCGCCCACGCCATCCAGGGCTCGCTTATCCTTGCGGAGCGCGAAAGTGGCTGCTCTCCCCGCCGCTTTTGCTTTGATCGCGGCGTTGAGTACCTGGGTGAAGTCACGACCTTTCTTGTCTCCCGCGGAATTCACCATGAAACGTCCGCGCCATACACACCCGCCCATAACGGTGTCTCCGAACGGTGGAACCGCACTATGGCCGACGCCGTCCGCACCATGCGGGTCGAGTCTGGTCTCTTCGATGGCTTCTATTTTGAAGCCATGGCCTACATGACCTGGGTCTGGAACTGGATTCCCCACGGTCCCCTTCCCCGCCTGTCCACATCGTACCAGCATTGGTGCGGTCATCGAGCTGACCTCCATCCGGCCCGCGTCTGGGGCTGCGTGACCATTGTGTGGCAGCCCATCCCACAGCAGGGTAGCAAGCTCGTCCCTCGCGCACACCCGTGCACCTTCCTCGGTGTCTCTCGTCAGTCCAAGGCCTGGCGCTTTTGGGATCCCTCCGGACACTGCATCGTTGAGTCCCGGGATGCCCTCTTCTTCGAGGACCTGTTTCCTCGCGACCTCATTCGCTCCGGCTCATCCGTGTCTATTCTGTTGCGTGGAGGAATGGTGAGTCGGTCCTCCAACCGTTTCCGGATGACACGTCCCTCAATCCCTTTGAGCCGGCAGCCCCAGTCAGGTCCGCTAGTCCCTCCGGGCAGGCACCCCGAGTCGCGTCCACTGGTCCCTCCGGGCCGGCACCCCCAGTCACGTCTGATGGTCCATCCGGGCCCGCACCCCCAGTCACGTCCACTAGTCCCTCCGGGAAGGCATCCCTAGTCACGTCCGCTGGTCCCTCCGGGTCGGCACCCCCAGTCGCGTCCGATGGTCCCTCCGGGCCAGCAGCCCCAGTCGCGCCCGCTGGTCCCTCTCGGCTGGCAATCCCAATCGCATCCGCTGGTCCCTCCAGGCCAGTAGACCAAGTCGCGTCCGCTGGTCCCTTCGGGCCAGCAACCCCTTCTGTCTCCATCAACCAGACGGACTCAATGCCGTCACCTGCCCTGCCATGCTACACGCGTGGCCTAGGCGGCAACCTCTGACCCAGACCGTCGGTGAGCGCACAGACCGTCGTTCGGCGCTCCGTGGCACCTCGACCCCCCGTGGCTCCACGCGTGTCCTCCGCTCCCATGGTCGTGAGTGGGGACCGTGGCACCAATGGCCCTCGACCTGAACACCTCGGCCATCATTGCAGACCTCCACCCAGGCTCCGTACTGGGCTACGCATGCTCCATCGTGAGCATCGGTGGGTTGTTGTGGCTACACTCGCGCGCATCCCACCTGGGGCACAAGATGCACACGCTCTCTTAGTCCGCTCCACATCACGCCCAGAGAATCCAGACACCCTACGCGAGGCACAAGCCTCTCCTGAGGCCACACACTGGGACGCTACCTACGCCGATGAGCTTCCCGCTACCCGAGAGTACCACATGTATGACCTCGTCGCCCTTCCCCTAGGACGGAAGGCCATTGGCGCCAAGTGGGTCTTTCAGCGCAAGTGGAAGCCCAACGGGTCCTTGGACAAATTCAAGGCCCGCCTTACAACCAAGGGGTTTACCAGATTCCTGGGGTCGATTACGACCAGATCTTTGCCCCAGTTGGCCGGTTCTCCACTAGCCGGGCACTCTTCAGTCTGGTCACCCAGCATGGGTGGGAGCTGCACCAGATGGATGTGAGCAACACTTTTCTCCATGGTTCACTAGAGGGTGAGGAGCTCTACATGGTACAGCCCCCATGCTTTGATGATGGCAGTGGGAGAGTCTCGCAACTACGCAAGGCCCTATATGGCCTGAAGCAGTCACCTTGGTGCTGGAACCAAGAGATCAGCAGCACGCTCCTTCGTGGCGGGCTACAGCACAGCACCGCTGACCCCGCACTGTTTTTCAATCCGCGAGGCCAGACTTTTGCCGCTGTTCTGGTGTACGTCAACGATCTGCTCATTGCGTCGCCAGACACCGCTGCCATCCAACGTGTCAAGGATCTGCTGCATGCCGCCTACCAGATGAAGGACCTTGGGTCTGCCAGAGTCTTCCTGGGCATGGAACTCGAGCATGATCGCTCCGAGGGTTTCCTGCACATCCATGAGGCCGCCTATGTGTAGACGTTATCCACCCGCTTTGCAGAGGACCTGCCACTTGTGCCGAGCGCATCCTCACCCATGTCAACCGATGGCAAGGCAAAGTTGAAGAGTCCTGACCCAGCCGTTGTGGGGGAGCCAGTTGACGTGACCACGCACCTACGAGTCATCGGGTCACTGATGTTCCTGGCGACGACGACGCGCCCAGACATCGCGTTTGTTGTCAACCTCGTGGCCCAGTTCTCTCAGGAGCCGCGTCACCTCCACTACAAGGCCGCGATCTGAATATTGCGATATGGTGTCTCGACTCCTCGGTGAGGTCTCATGTTCCGCCGTCAGCCGTCTGTGGTCCCGGTCGGCTACAGCGACAGTGACTCGGGCGGCAGTTCGGACAGCAAGAGTCGCACAGGTTGGATCTTTCTGATTGGCGGCACTGACATGTCCTGGCGTAGTGTTAAGTAGGGATGCATTGCACGTAGCACTGCTGAGGCTGAGTACGTTGCCCTTGGCTCAGGCGCGTGTGAGAGTGTGTGGTTGCATCGTCTATTGTCTGAGCTACACTAGTCCATTGCATCCATCACGTTGCACCTTGACAATGAGAGTGTCATGGCCATCGCCGAGAATGACGGTGTGCATCACACACGCATGAAGCACATCAATGTTGAGTATCACAATGTGTGTTCATTGTTGCATGACGCCAGCGCCAGCATCATTTGGGTTGAGACAGCACAGCAATTGGCTGACTTCTTCACCAAGGCACTGAAGCGCGACTCGTTCAAGAAGGCTGTGGGTTCTGTCGGCATGCGTCCGTGAGTGACTCTCTCTGTCCTTGCTTGTGTCTCTGCTTGGCCTCGGGGAGTCTGGTCGTTGACTGTGTCTCTGCGCGCACATGTGCACTACACTTGTGAGTTATGGGGGAGTGTTGGTTTTTGTGCATCTCTCATTGTACTCTGTCATGTCATCCTGGCTTGTGTACATCAGCGTGCAGATGACTGACGGCGAGACTTGATGCCGCTGGAGTGTCGCTCGCTGGAGCCGACGCACGCTAAGGCCCACTCACCCGTCGCTGGAGCCTCCTCCCTATGGCGATGCGCTCAGCTCCATCGGCAGGCCTCCTCGGTGGTCGGGCCGCCGGCAGTCACTACCACTACGGATGATGTCTGCATGCACGTAGCAGTGTGTCTGGCTGTGGCATTGCGTCTGCAGCATCATGCGATGCCTAGGGTCCATGTCTTCTGTTGTATGGCCCTATTTGGTATCGTTGACTGTCCTAGGCACTGCCTGGGTTCGTGTGGCCATAATTTGAAATAAATTAGGGCATGCAGGCCCATGCAAAAACGAACATGAGCTCTGTGTGTGAGTGCGATGCAAGACGGCAAGAATTTGGCTAAGTCTGGAACACTGAATGTAAAAGAACAAGGAGATTTTACAAATAAGCCCCTAGCGGGCTTATATAGGGGCGCCGACAGGTAGCCGCACCAGGGCCAGTCACCCCTGCTGAACCCAAATGAGTCAACAGGGAGAACACACTGCATACACAATGACAGCAACAAAGGTGGTCTCTTCGATGCACCAGAACAGCTCTCCGAGTGCCCGGGTCTGGACCACCGAGAAAATATGAGCAGTGCCAAATAAACATCGGAATCAACGTTCAGACATTACAGACGGCTTTGTGAATATCGGAAGCCCCACAACAGCCATCGGTTGTCCTCGTCGCACCGGTATACTCCACCGGGTGCGCGGGTCTCAACCAACCGAGAAAACTCTCCTAGCTCCCGACAAGCCCACGGGACTACAGAAATGCATCGACCATGTCTCGCCGGCACTGTCATACGTGCTGGAGAAGTATCGAGACACTCCGAAGGCCTGTCGTGTCGTCACACTCTCATCCACTATATACCCCGGATGTGGGTATATTGGTAAACTAGCAGTGTTGGTCGTGACGGGTGGAAGCCACACAAACCAACAGCCATAACTTCTTGTAGCTATTTTTCTAGCTGATTCTGACCGCACGACTGCATTCGCAACGTTGATGTTATGGTATGGTCCAGTTTTCAGGCAAAAAGGACGACGCCCGGGTTTTGGGCTGTGGGGCGTCTGGCAGGGCTCACGAAGGAAACCCTGCCTGCAAGAAAATAGCGGCTAATTCCCAGGTCGCCCCCATTTTCGGGCGACCATGTCTGATACGCCCCCATTTTGAGAAAAATGGTTAGGTCGTCCCCATTCCGAAAGCAACTGTCTAGTTAGCCTTCATTTTTCATTGGTTTTCCAACTTGCCCCCATCCTGAGAATTATGGCTACGTCACCCCATTTTTTCAACAAGATATCGAGGGTTTGGGATTACGGATGTCGATGTCGGCGGAGGCCTGCGAGGACGTCATCGTTCGGACGTGCGGCATCACCGAACGAACGAGACGCCCCCCCCACCGACCCCCCCCCCCTCCCCCACCCATTCCAACGAAGGAGGCTTCATCGTTCGTACGTGCTCCCCCCCCCACCCCCCGCACCCAGCACGCCCCGTTGCCCTGACACAACCAGACCCCGCGAAGACGTGCAGGACGCGAGACCGCTACGACAAAAAAGCGTGAAACGTCCCTTTCTCGCGACGTATGAGTTTTATAGCACTGAAATATAGAAACGTGCTTCACAACCTATGCAAATACATATACATACATGTATACATATACATATAGACATAGATATACGTGACACCAAGCATATGCATAGAAATGTACATATACATATGTATAAGGATCTACCTATACATATACATGTAAGACACGTACACATAAAAAACATATGCATACACATCTTATACACATACACAAGCACATAATGTATACATATAAGCATACATATGCATATGGGTATACATATACATATACATACACTTTTGCGTAAACAAAAACAAACACCTATATATAAACATATAAGAACACATAGACCTACATAGACATAAAAATATACATTTTCATGTACATTTACATATACATATACCTATAAACACACATATACATGTTAATATTCACAAAAATATACATATACATATGAATATACACATATTTATACATATACATAAATGTATACATATACACATACACATACAAATACATATACATATACATATACATATACATATACATGTACATGTACATATACATATACATATACATATACATATACATGTACATATACATTTACATATACATATACATATACATATACATATACATATACATATACATATACATATACATATACATATACATATACATATACGTATACATATACATATACATATACATATACA
>SZWC01010168.1:0-20510 GCA_023375785.1 Penium margaritaceum
ATTGTGGTAAGAAACACATTGGTCAGAAACACAGTGGTCAGAAATACAGTGGTCCGAATCAACTGGTCAGAAAAACACTGGTCAGAAACACAGTGGTCAGAACACACTGGTCAGAAACACACTGGTCAGAAACACACTGGTCAGAAACACACTGGTGAGAAACACAGTGGTAAAAAACACAGTGGACAGAAAAACAGTAGTCATAAACACAGTGGTCAGAAACACATTGGTCATCAACACATTGGTCAGAAACACACTGGTCAGAAACACACTGGTCAGAAACACATTGGTTAGAAACACACTTTTCAGAAACACACTGGTCAGAAACACAGTGGTCAGAAACTGACTGGTCGAAAAATAAGTGGTCAAAAACACATTGGTCAGAAACACAGTGGTCAGAAACACACTGGCCAGAAACACACTTGTCAGAAACACACTGGTCAGAAACACAGTGGTCAGAAACACACTGGTGATAAACACCCTGGTCAGAAACACATTGGTCAGAAACACTGTGGTCAGAAAAACAGTGATCAAAAACACAGTGGTCAGAAACATAGTGGTGAGAAACACACTGTTCAGAAACATGCTGGTCAGAAACACGGTTGTCAGAAACACAGTGGTGAGAAACACACTGGTCAGAAACACACTGGTAAGAAACACAGTGGTCCGAAACACACTTGTCAGAAACACACTGGTGAGAAACACAGTGTTCAGAATACAGTGGTCAGAAACACACTCGTCAGAAAGACAGTGGTCAGTCCCACAGTGGTCAGAAACACACTGGTAAGAAACTCAGTGGTCAGAAACACACTGGTCAGAAACGCAGGGGTCAGAAACACCCTGGTCAGAAACACGGTGGTCAGAAACACAGTGGTCATAAACACAGTGGTCAGAAACATAGAGGTCAGAAACACGGGTGGTCAGAGACGCATAGTCAGAAACACAGTGGTCAGAAATACACTGGTCAGAAACACACTGGTCAGAAAAACAGTGGTCAGAAACACAGTGGTCAGAAACACGGTGGTCAGAAACACAGTGGTCAGAAACACGGTGGTCAGAAACACAGTGGTCAGAAACACGGTGGTCAGAAACACAGTGGTCAGAAACACGGTGGTCAGAAACACAGTGGTCAGAAACACGGTGGTCAGAAACACAGTGGTCAGAAACACGGTGGTCAGAAACACAGTGGTCAGAAACACGGTGGTCAGAAACACAGTGGTCAGAAACACGGTGGTCAGAAACACAGTGGTCAGAAACACGGTGGTCAGAAACACAGTGGTCAGAAACACGGTGGTCAGAAACACAGTGGTCAGAAACACGGTGGTCAGAAACACAGTGGTCAGAAACACGGTGGTCAGAAACACAGTGGTCAGAAACACGGTGGTCAGAAACACAGTGGTCAGAAACACGGTGGTCAGAAACACAGTGGTCAGAAACACGGTGGTCAGAAACACAGTGGTCAGAAACACGGTGGTCAGAAACACAGTGGTCAGAAACACGGTGGTCAGAAACACAGTGGTCAGAAACACGGTGGTCAGAAACACAGTGGTCAGAAACACGGTGGTCAGAAACACAGTGGTCAGAAACACGGTGGTCAGAAACACAGTGGTCAGAAACACGGTGGTCAGAAACACAGTGGTCAGAAACACGGTGGTCAGAAACACAGTGGTCAGAAACACGGTGGTCAGAAACACAGTGGTCAGAAACACGGTGGTCAGAAACACAGTGGTCAGAAACACGGTGGTCAGAAACACAGTGGTCAGAAACACAGTGGTCAGAAATACACGAGTCAAAAACACACTGGTCAGAAACACAGTGGTTAGAAACACACTGGTCAGAAACACACTGGTCAGAAACACAGTGGTCAGAAACACACCTGTCAGAAACACAGGTGTCAGAAACGCACTGGTCAGAAACACACTGGCCAGAAACACACTGGTCAGAAACACAGTGGTCAGAAACACACTGGTCAGAAACACACTGGTAAGAAACACAGTGCTTAGAAACAAACTGGTCTTAAACACAGTGGTCAGAAACACAGTTGTCAGAAAGACACTGGTCAGAAACACACTGGTCACAAACACAGTGGTCAGAAACACACTGGTCGGAAACACAGGGGTCAGAAACACAGTGGTCAGAAACACGGTGGTCAGAAACACACTGCTGAGAAAAACACTGGTCAGAAACACAGTGGTCAGAAACACAGTGGTCAGAAACACAGTGGTCAGAAACATAGTGGCCAGAAACATACCGGTCGGAAACACAATGGTCAAAACAGTGGTCAGAAACGCAGTGGTCAGAAACACAGTGGTCAGAAACACACTGGTCGGTAACACCCTGGTTCCAAACACAGTGGTCATAAACACAGTGGTCAGAAACACAGTGGTCGGAAACACAGTGGTCAGAAACACACTTGTCAGTAACACAGTGGTCAGAAACACAGTGGTCACAAACATAGTGGTCACAAACACAGTGGTCAGAAACAAAGTGGTCAGAAACACAGTAGTCAGAAACACAGTGGGTAGAAACACAGTGGTCAGAAACACAGTGGTCAGAAACACAGTGGTCAGAAACATAGTGGTCAGAAACACAGTGGTCAGAAACACATCGGTCAGAAACACCGTGGTAAAAAACACACTGTTCAGAAACATAGTGGTCAGAAACACAGTGGTTAGAAACACAGGGGTAAGAAACACAGTGGGCAGAAACAGAGTGATCAGACACACACTGGTCTAAAACACAGTGATCAGAAACACAGTGGTCAGAAACACAGTGTTCAGAAACACACTGGTTAGAAACACAGTGGTCAGAAACACAGCGGTCACAAACACAGTGGTCAGAAACACAGGGGTCACAAACACAGAGGTCAGAAAAACAATTGTCAGAAACACACTGGTCAAAAACACAGTGGTTAGAAACACAATGGTTAGAAACACAGTTGTCAGCAACACAGTGGTCAGAAACACAGTGGTCAGAAATACAGAGGTCTGAAACACAGTGGTCAGAAACACAGTGGTCAGAAACGCAGTGGTCAGAAACACAGTGGTCCGAGACACAGTGGTCGGAAATACACTGGTCAAAAACACAATTGTCAGAAACACACTGGTCAGGAACACAGTGGTCAGAAACACAGTGGTCAGAAACACACTGGTCAGAAACAAACTGGCCAGAAACGCAGTTGTCAGAAACACACTGGTCAGCAACACAGTGGTCAAAACAGTGGTCAGAAACACAGTGGTCAGAAACACACTTGTCACTTACACCGTGGTCAGAAACAGAGTGGTAAGAAACACAGTGGTCAGAATCACAGTGGTCGGAAACATAGTGGTCTGAAACACAGTGGTCAGAAACACAGTGGGTAGAAACAAAGTGGTCAGAAACACAGAAGTCAGAAACAAAGTGGTCAGAAACACAGTGGTCAGAAACACAGTGGCCAGAAACTCAGTGGTGAGAAACACATTGGTCAGAAACACAGTGGTAAGAAATTCAGTGGTCAAAAACACAGTGGTCAGACACACCCTGGTCAGAAACACAATGGTCAGAAACACAGTGGTCAGAAACACAGTGGTCAGAAACACACTGGTTAGAAACACCGTGGTGAGAAACACAGTGGTCAGAAACACAGTGGTCAGAAACACAGTGGTCATAAACACAATGGTCCAACACACATTGGTGAGAAACACAGTGGTCAGAAACACACTGGTCAGAAACAAAGTGGTCAGAAAAACTGTGGTCAGAAACACACTGGTCAGAGGCACACCGCTCAGAAACACAGTGGTCAACAACACAGTGGTCAGATACACATTGGTTAAAAACACAGTGGTCAGAAACACACTGGTCAGAAACATAGTGGTCAGAAAAACACTGGTCAGAAACACAGTGGTCAGAAACAAAGTGGTCAGAAACACCATCGTCAGAAACACCGTGGTCAGAAATACAGTGGTCAGAAACACAGTGGTCAGAAACACACTGGTCAGAAACACAGTGGTCAGATACACAGTGGTCAGAAACACAGTGGTCAGACACACTCTAGCCAGAAACACAGTGGTCAGAAACACAGTGGTCAGAAACACACTGGTCAGAAACACCGTGGTCAGAAATACAGTGGTCAGAAACACAGTGGTCAGAAACACACTGGTCAGAAACACAGTGGTCAGATACACAGTGGTCAGAAACACAGTGGTCAGACACACTCTAGCCAGAAACACAGTGGTCAGAAACACAGTGGTCAGAAACACAGTGGTCAGAATCACAGTGGTCAGAAACACAGAGGTAAGAAATACTCTGGTCTGAAACTCAGTGGTCAGAAACCTAGTGGTTAGAAACACAGTGGTCAGAAACACATTGGTCAGAAACACACTGGTCAAAGAAACACTGGTCAGAAAAAATCTGGTCAGAAACACACTGGTCAGAAACACAATGGTAAAAAACACAGTGGTCAGAAACACAGTGGTCAGAAACACACTGGTCAGAAACACAGTGGTCGGAAACACACTGGTGAGAAACACAGTGGTCAGAAACACAATGGTCAGAAACACAGTGGTCAGAAACACAATGGTCAGAAACACAGTGGTCAGCAACACAGTGGTCAGAAACACAGTTGTCAGAAATACAGTGGTCACAAACACATTGGTCAGAAACACTGTGGTCAGAAACACAGTGGTCCGAAACACAATGGTCAGAAACACAGTGGTCACAAACACAGTGGTCAAAAAGACAATGGTCAGAAACACAGTGGTCACAAACACAGTGGTCAAAAAGACAATGGTCAGAAACACAGTGGTCACAAACACAGTGGTCAAAAAGACAATGGTCAGAAACACAGTGGTCACAAACACAGTGGTCAAAAAGACAATGGTCAGAAACACAGTGGTCACAAACACAGTGGTCAAAAAGACAATGGTCAGAAACACAGTGGTCACAAACACAGTGGTCAAAAAGACAATGGTCAGAAACACAGTGGTCACAAACACAGTGGTCAAAAAGACAATGGTCAGAAACACAGTGGTCACAAACACAGTGGTCAAAAAGACAATGGTCAGAAACACAGTGGTCACAAACACAGTGGTCAGAAACACAATGGTCAGAAACATACTGGTCAGAAACACACTAGTCAGAAACACAGTGGTCAGAAACACAGTGGTCAGAAACACAGTGGTCAGAAACACACTGGTCAGAAACACACTGGTCAGAAACACAGTGGTCAGAAACACATTGGTCAGAAACACAGTGGTCAGATACACAGTGGTCAAAAACACAGTGGTCAGAAACACAATGGTCAGAAACACAGTGGTCAGAAACACAGTGGTCAGAAACACTGTGGTCAGAAACACAGTGGTCAGAAACACAGTGGTTATAAACACAGTGGTCAAAAACACACTGGTCAGAAACACAGTGGTCAGAAACAAAGTGGTAAGAAACACAGTGGTTAGAAACACAGTGGTCAGAAACACAGTGGTCAGAAACAAACTGGTCAGAAACACAGTGGCCAGAAACACAGTGGTCAGAAACACAGTGGTCAGACACACTCTGGCCAGAAACAAAGTGGTCAGAAACACAGTGGTAAGAAACACAGTGGTTAGAATCACAGTGGTTAGAAACACAATGGTCAGAAATTCTCTGTCAGAAACACAGTAGTCAGAAACCCAGTGGTCAGAAACACAGTGGTCAGAAACACACTGGTCAGAAACACACTGGTCAAAGACAAACTGGTCAGAAACACACTGGTCAGAAACACACTGGTCGGGAACACATTGGTCAGAAACACAGTGGTCACAAACAGAGTGGTCAGAAAGACACTGGTCAAAAACACACCGGTCAGAAGCACAGTGGTCAGAAACACAGTGGTCAGAAACACAGTGGTCAGAAACACAGTGGTCAGAAACACAGTGGTCAGAAACACATCGGTCGGGAATACAGTGGTCAGAAACACAGTCGTCAGAAACATAGTGGTCATAAACACAGTGGTCAGAAACACAGTGGTCAGAAACACAGTGGTCAGAAACACATCGGTCGGGAATACAGTGGTCAGAAACACAGTCGTCAGAAACATAGTGGTCATAAACACAGTGGTCAGAAACACAGTGGTCGGAAACTGAGTGGTCAGAAAGACACATGTGTGAAACACACTGGTCAGAAACACAATGGTCAGAAACATAGTGGTCAGAAACACAGTGGTCAGAAACACAGTGGTCAGAAACACACTGCTCAGAAACACAGTGGTCAGAAACGCATTGGTCAGAAACACAATGGTCAGAAACACACTGATCAAAAACACACTGGTCAGAAGCACACCGGTCAGGAACACACCAGTCAGAAACACAGTGGTCAGAAACACAATGGTCAGAAACACACTGGTCAGAAAGACAGTGGTCAGAAACAAAGTGGTCAGAAACACAGTGGTCAGATACACAGTGGTAAAAAACACAGTGGTCAAAAACACAATGGTCAGAAACACAGTGGTCAGAAAGACAGTGGTCAGAAACACAGTGGTCAGAAACACAGTAGTCTGAAACACAGTGGTCAAAAACGCAGTGGTCAGAAACACAGTGGTCAGAAACACACTAGTCAGAAACACAGTGGTCAGAAACACACTGGTCAGAGGCCCACCGCTCAGGAACACAGTGGTCAGAAACACAGTGGTCAGAAACACGGTGGTCAGAAACACAGTGGTCAGAAACACAATGGTCAGAAAGACAGTGGTCAGAAACACAGTGGTCAGAAACACAGTAGTCTGAAACACAGTGGTCAAAAACGCAGTGGTCAGAAACACAGTGGTCAGAAACACACTAGTCAGAAACACAGTGGTCAGAAACACACTGGTCAGAGGCCCACCGCTCAGGAACACAGTGGTCAGAAACACAGTGGTCAGAAACACGGTGGTCAGAAACACAGTGGTCAGAAACACAATGGTCAGAAAGACAGTGGTCAGAAACACAGTGGTCAGAAACACAGTAGTCTGAAACACAGTGGTCAAAAACGCAGTGGTCAGAAACACAGTGGTCAGAAACACACTAGTCAGAAACACAGTGGTCAGAAACACACTGGTCAGAAACACAGTGGTCAGAAACACAATGGTCAGAAACACAGTGGTCAGAAACACAGTGGTCAGAAACACAGTGGTCAGAAACACAATGGTCAGAAACACAGTGGTCAGAAACACAGCGGTCAGAAACACAATGGTCAGAAACACACTGGTCAGAAAGACAGTGGTCAGAAACAAAGTGGTCAGAAACACAGTGGTCAGATACACAGTGGTAAAAAACACAGTGGTAAGAAACACAATGGTCAGAAACACAGTGGTCAGAAACACAGTGGTCAGAAACACGGTGGTCAGAAACACAGCGGTCAGAAACACAGTGGTTATAAACACAGTGGTCAGAAACACACTGGTCAGAAACACAGTGGTCAGAAACAAAGTGGCCAGAAACAAAGTGGTTAGAAACACAGTGGTCAGAAACACAGTGGTCAGAAACACACTGGTTAGAAACACAGTGGCCAGAAACACAGTGGTCAGAAACACAGTGGTCAGACACACTCTGGCCAGAAACACAGTGGACTGAAACACAGTGGTCAGAAACACAGTGGTCAGAATCACAGTGGTCAGAAACACAGTGGTCAGAAATACTTTGTCAGAAACACAGTGGTCAGAAACCCAGTGGTCAGAAACACAGTGGTTAGAAACACACTGGTCAGAAACACACTGGTCAAAGACAAACTGGTCAGAAACTAACTGGTCAGAAACACATTGGTCAGAAACACAGTAGTCAAAAACACAGTTGTCAGAGACACTGTGGTCAGAAAAACACTGGTCAGAAACACACTGGTCGGAAACACATTGGTCAGAAACACAGTGGTCACAAACAGAGTGGTCAGAAAGACACTGGTGAGAAACACACTGGTCAGAAGCACAGTGGTGAGAAACACAGTGGTCAGAAACACAGTGGTCAGAAACACAGTGGTCAGAAGCACATCGGTCGGGAATACAGTGGTCAGAAACACAGTGGTCAGAAACATAGTGGTCATAAACACAGTGGTCAAAAACACAGTGGTCCGAAACTGAGTGGTCAGAAAGACACATGTGTGAAACACACTGGTCAGAAACACAATGGTCAGAAACATGGTGGTCAGAAACACAGTGGTCAGAAACAAAGTGGTCAGAAACACACTGCTCAGAAACACAGTGGTCAGAAACACATTGGTCAGAAACACAATGGTCAGAAACACACTGATCAAAAACACACTGGTCAGAAGCACACCGGTCAGGAACACACCAGTCAGAAACACAGTGGTCAGAAACACAATGGTCAGAAACACACTGATCAAAAACACACTGGTCAGAAGCACACCGGTCAGGAACACACCAGTCAGAAACACAGTGGTCAGAAACACAATGGTCAGAAACACACTGGTCAGAAACGAACTGGCCAGAAACACAGTGTTTAGAAACACACTGGTCAGAAACACAGTGGTCAAAACAGTGGTCAGAAACACAGTGGTCAGAAACTCAGTGGTCAGAAACACACATGTGTGAAACACACTGGTCAGAAACACACTGGTTAAAAACACAGTGGTCACAAACACAGTGGTCAGAAACACACTGGTCAGAGGCCCACCGCGCAGGAACACAGTGGTCAGAAACACAATGGTCAGAAACACAGTGGTCAGAATCACAGTGGTCAGAAACACAGTGGTCAGAAACACAATGGTCAGAAACACAGTGGTCAGAAACACAGCGGTCAGAAACACAATGGTCGGAAACACACTGGTCAAAAACAAACTGGTCAGAAACACATCGGCCAGGAACACACTGGTCAGAAACACAGTGGTCGGAAACACAATGGTCAGAAACACACTGGTCAGAAACAAACTGGCCAGAAACACAGTGGTCAGAAACACAGTGGTCAAAACAGTGGTAAGAAACACAGTGGTCAGAAACACAGTGGTCAGAAACACGATGGTCAGAAACACAGTGGTCAGAAACACACTGGTCAGAAACACAGAGGTCAGAAACACACTGGTCAGAAACACAGTGGTCAGAAACAAAGTGGTCAGAAACACAGTGGTCAGATACACAGTGGTAAAAAACACAGTGGTCAGAAACACAGTGGTCAGAAACACGGTGGTCAAAAACACAGTGGTCGAAAACACAGTGGTCAGAACCACACTGGTCAGGAACACAGTGGTCAGAAACACAGTGGTCACAAACACAGTGGTCAGACACACTCTGGCCAGAAACAAAGTGGTCAGAAACACAGTGGTCAGAAACACAGTGGTCAGAATCACAGTGGTGAGAAACACAGTGGTCAGAAATATACTGGTCAGAAAGACAGTGGTCAGAAACATAGTGGTCAGAAACACACTGGTCAGAAACACACTGGTCAAAGACACACTGGTCAGAAGCACACTGGTCAGAAACACACTGGTCAGAAACACAGTGGTCAAAAACACTGTGGTCAGAAACACAGTGGTCAGAAACACACTGGTCCGAAACACACTGGTCAGAAACACAGTGGTCAGAAACAAAGTGGTCAGAAACACAGTGGTCAGATACATAGTGGTAAAAAACACAGTGGTCAGAAACACAATGGTTAGAAACACAGTGGTCAGAAACACAGTGGTCAGAAACAAAGTGGTCAGAAACACAGTGGTCAGATACATAGTGGTAAAAAACACAGTGGTCAGAAACACAATGGTTAGAAACACAGTGGTCAGAAACACAGTGGTCAGAAACACAGTTGTCAGAAACACAGTGGTCAGAAACACAGTGGTTATAAACACAGTGGTCAGAAACACACTGGTTAGAAACACAGTGGTCAGAAACAAAGTGGTCAGAAGCACAGTGGTTAGAAACACAGTGGTCAGAAACACAGTGGTCAGAAACACAGTGGTCAGAAACACAGTGGTCAGAAACACAGTGGCCAGAAACACAGTGGTTAGAAACACAGTGGTCAGACACACTCTGGCCAGAAACACAGTGGTCAGAAACACAGTGGTCAGAAACACAGTGGTCAGAAACACAGTGGTTAGAAACACAGTGGTCAGACACACTCTGGCCAGAAACACAGTGGTCAGAAACACAGTGGTCAGAAACACAGTGGTCAGAATCACAGTGGTCAGAAATACTCTGTCAGAAACACAGTGGTCAGAAACCCAGTGGTCAGAAACACAGTGGTCAGAAACACACTGGTCAGAAACACACTGGTCAAAGACAAACTGGTCAGAAACACACTGGTCTGAAACGCACTGGTCAGAAACACAGTAGTCAAAAACACAGTTGTCAGAAACACTGTGGTCAGAAACACACTGGTCAGAAACACACTGGTCGCAAACACATTGGTCAAAAACACAGTGGTCACAAACAGAGTGGTCAGAAAGACACTGGTCAGAAACACACTCGTCAGAAGCACAGTGGTCAGAAACATAGTGGTCAGAAACACAGTGGTCAGAAACCTGTGGTCAGAAACACATCAGTCGGTAATACAGTGGTCAGAAACACAGTGGTCAGAAACATAGTGGTCATAAACACAGTGGTCAGAAACATAGTTGTCATAAACACAGTGGTCGGAAACTGTGTGGTCAGAAAGACACATGTGTGAATCACACTGGTCAGAAACACAATGGTTAGAAACATAGTGGTCAGAAACACAGTGGTCAGAAACACAGTGCTCAGAAACACACTGCTCAGAAACACAGTGGTCAGAAACACATGTTGGCTTGAGGGTGAGTGTGCACCGTGGAGGGTCCCTAGCAGTGGCTGGTTCACACCACCAAGTGTTTTTGGAGAGATTGAAACTGTGGAGGCAACTGGTTCCAAGGATGGCAAAATCTGGTCAGAGAGTGAGGCAATTGTTTTGTCCTCAAGTGGATGGGAATTAACACTTGATCAAGGCTCACAAGCAGTGGCATTTTATAGCCATTGATCTAAGCTTTCCAGAACACCAAAGCATGCCAGATTTGGAGCTTCCTAGCAGATTCTATGGCTTCTAGAGTGCTCCTTGGTAGGCTGTCCTTTTCCCACATAGGAAGGCATCCCTTCCCTCCTCTAGAAGCTTCTGCCCCTTCCTATATTCCTCAGCTTGCCTCTAGTAGGAGGGAAGGTGTCCAGAAGACCAAGACACCTCTAGATGCCTTGTAGGACAAGTCACCCTTTGTAGAAGGTGTGCCACCTTCCTGGACCCTCATCTGGCCTTCTAGAAACTTAAAGAGGAACTCTAGAGTTTGAGCTAGCTTCCTGGCATCTATTTTCCACCTCCCTTGAGGGAGGACACAATTTCATCTTGTGGGACTTGAATCCGGGCCCCTGCCTCTAGAGGTGGACACCATTAACCATTAAGCCACCTTGGCTTGTCTTTTTGGTGTTCCTTTTTGGAGTCACTCCTGCCATGGTGAGGAGCATCACTCCAACAATTTCCCCCTTGCGCATCACCCATGGAAGTCGTCCATGCTCAACCTATAACTGAGGAGACTTTCTCCTCATGGGAGGCGAGCTTACATTTTATTTCTCCCTCCCACTCAGCCCCATCCTTCTTGTGCAGTGCCTCCTTGAGGCTCCTCTTGCACAAACCCAGTCCAAATGCCCTTGTCGGCATCATATCGTTTTGTCCTTCTTCGCACACGGCTGCTCGTGCGGGGCTCTTGAGGCAGTTGTTCTTGTTGCTGTCCCCTTTTGGCGCCCTCCTCTCCTAGTGCCTGCTCCCCCTCTCTTGGAGACCTTGGAGACATCGGTCGACTCCCTGCCTCCACGTCCATCTCCGGTGCTTCGGATTCCTCATCCGAACTGGCCAGAACAAATTGTGCCATTCGCCCATTCCTCGGGCGATCTTCTCCGGCTGGTGCTGCTACGAGGACGTGACCCTCATTCACGTCCTCCGGCGTCTCCCCCTCAAGGAGTGGCATCCACTCCCCCCTCTTGGAGAGACCTGCCTCCTTGTCTGTCCAACAGTTTTTCTCGTCGAACGTGACGTCGCGACTCCACAAAATCTCCTGCCTCCTTGGGTCAAAGAGCCGATATGCCTTGCTTCCGCTCTCATATCCAAGGAAAATACACCGGCGGGTACGTGGGTCCAGCTTACTCCGTCCCTCACGTGCCTGCACCATTGCATGTGCAACACAACCAAACGTGCGGAGGTGACCCACCGCCGGCTTCCTCCCGCTCCACACTTCTTGTGGCGTCTTCCACGCATTGCTCTCCTTGTCCTTCAGCGGCTTGGTCGGCATGAGATTCATGATGTACGCTGCTGTCCTTGCCGCCTCTGCCCAATACCGTTGTGTAAGGCCAGCGTCGCTCAACATGGATCGCACCATGTTAAGGATTGTGCGATTTGCTCTCTCTGCGACGCCATTCTGTTGTGGGGAGTGTGGAGTGTTTTCTACCACTCAATCCCCTTGCTCTTCATCCATCCAAGGCACCCCGCATATTCACCGCCGTTGTCACTCCGGAACGCCTTCACCTTCAACTCTGTTTGCCGCTCCACATCAGCCACAAACTCTTGCATGCATGCAAGGACCTCACTCTTCCGCTTCATTGGGTAGAGGTAGAGTTTCCGGCTGTGGTCATCGATGAAGGTGAGGAAGTAGCGAGCTCCGCCGATGGAGCTCTCAAGNGGTCCACACACATCTGTGTGTACCACGGCCAGTTTTGCCGATGCACGCGTCCCCTTGGCGACAAACGGCTACCGAGTTGATTTGCCAATGATGCATGGCTCACACATGGTCTCCTTGGTTCCATCAAGGCCGCTAATTTGGAGACCCCGCACCACTTCCCTCTTAGCCATCTCCTTCACTCTTGATGGGGAAATGTGGTAGAGTCGTTGGTGCCATAGGTCCAGGTCTCCTCCGTCCTTCATTGCAAGATTGGCGGCGTTGGACCCCACCCGGCTGCTGAGGATCTTCGCGCGTAGCAGGTACAAGTCGTCCTCCCTCTTGGCACGCGCAATCACCTCACCTTTTCCCTCTTTGCGGATGACGGCCTCCTTCTTTGTGAAGAGCACCTCAAGTCCCTTATCGGTAAGGCGGCTGACGAAGAGCAGGTTTGCCCCAAAGTTAGGCATATGCAGCACATCGTAGATTGTGCTTGTGACAGGTTTTCCATCCACAATTGACTCAATGCGGACGTTACCCTCACCGGCGGCCACCTCTGTTTTTCCATTGGCCACCGTCATGCGTCTCTCCGAGGCGCCGTAGGTGACAAATGCCGCCCTGTTGCATTGCGTGTTGCGGCCTGATCCGGAGTCGATGACGGCAACTCCCGGATCCTTCAAGTTGGTGGAGTTGTACGCCATAAGGGCGTGCTCATCTTTCTTCCCGCCCCGCTGCGACCAATCTGTTTTCTTTTTAGGACAGTTGCGCGCGTAGTGGCCCTCCTTGCCGCAGTTGAAGCACTCCCCCTTCTTGTCACCCTTCTTAGTGCCCTGTTTGGCACCCTTCCACTTGTCGCCTCGGCCTCCACTTTGAGGATGAACCGTGTAAGNTGAGAGTCGACCTCCCAACCCGTGGCCACGCACTCCGCTACGAGGGACTCAATCTGCTGCATGATCTCCATGATGTTGTCGCCTTCGTTGGCTCTGAGGGTGACGAGCCGTTTGAAGATGAAGAGCTGATTGGCAAGGTTGCTTGACTGGTAGATGGAGCAGAGTTTTGACCATGCGTCCGCGGCCAGGGTGCATCCTTGGATGTGCCCAAGTTGTGGTGGGCATAACGCGGGCACAAGGAGCGCCAACGCCGTTTTGTTGCGCTTCTTGTATGCCTCCTTCACCTCAGCCGTTGCAGTCTCCGACGGAGCAGTGTCATCACCTTTTACAAGCTCAAGCAGTCCCTTGTCGTCGAGGAAGACCTCAAACTGCCACCTCCACAAGGCGAATCCTGTCCCGTCAAACTTAAGGACAGCGCGGCTGCTCTCTTGCTCGCTGATTGCCATGTCTTGCTGTTGGAAGCGTGAAATCAAGCTGGCTTTGGACCCCTTAGAGGCGTGAGCCCATAACCCTTTGTTGGCCTGAGGGTGAGTGTGCACCCTGGAGGGTCCCTAGCAGTGGCTGGTTCACACCACCAACTGTTTCTGGAGAGACTGAAACTGTGGAGGCAACTGGTTCCAAGGATGGCAAAATCTGGTCAGAGAGTGAGGCAATAGTTTTTTCCTCAATTGGATGGGAATAAACACTTGATCAAGGCTCACAAGCAGTAGCATTTTATAGCCACTGATCTAAGCTTTCCAGAACACCAAAGCATGCCAGATTTGGAGCTTCCTAGCAGATTCTATGGCTTCTAGAGTGCACCTTGGTAGGCTGTCTTTTTCCCAAATAGGAAGGCATCCCTTCCCTCCTCTAGAAGCTTCTGCCCCGTCCTATACTCCTCAGCTTGCTTCTAGTAGGAGGGAAGGTGTCCAGAAGACCAAGACACCTCTAGATGCCTTGTAGGACAAGTCACCCCTTTTAGAAGGTGAGCCACCTTCCTGGACCCTCACCTGGCCTTCTAGAAACTTAAAGAGGAAGCCTAGAGTTTGAGCTAGCTTCCTGGCATCTGTTTTCCACCTCCCTTGAGGCAGGGCACAATTTCATCTTGTGGGACATGAACCCGGGCCCCTGCCTCTAGAGGTGGACACCATTAACCACTAAGCCACCTTGGCTTGTCTTTTTGGTGTTCCTTTTTGGAGTCACTCCTGCCATGGTCAGGAGCATCACTCCAACAACACATTGGTCAGAAACACAATGGTCAGAAACACACTGATCAAAAATACACTGGTCAGAAGCACACCGGTCAGGAACACACCAGTCATAAACACAGTGGTCAGAAACACAATGGTCAGAAACACACTGGTCAGAAACACAGTGGTCAGAAACACAGTGATCAGAAACACACTGGTCAGAAACACAGTGGTCAGAAACACAGTGATCAGAAACACACTGGTCAGAAACACAGTGGTCAGAAACACAGTGATCAGAAACACACTGGTCAGAAACACAGTGGTCAGAAACACAGTGATCAGAAACACACTGGTCAGAAACACAGTGGTCAGAAACACAGTGATCAGAAACACACTGGTCAGAAACACAGTGGTCAGAAACACACTGGTCAGAAACACAGTGGTAAGAAACACAGTGGTCAGAATCACAGTGGTCGGAAACACAGTAGTCAGAAACACACTAGTCAGAAACACACTGGTCAGAAACACAGTGGTCAGAAACACAGTGGTCCGAAGCACAGTGGTCAGAAACATAGTGGTCAGAAACACACTGGTCAGAGGCACACTGTTCAGAAGCACAGTGGTTATAAAAACAATGGTCAGAAACAAACTGGTCAGAAACACAGAAGGCATAAACACAGTGGTCAGAAACATAGTGGTCACAAGCAAAGTGGTCAGAAACAAAGTGGTCAGAAACACAGTGGTCAGAAACACAGTCGTCAGAAACACAGTGGTCAGAAACATAGTGGTCAGAAACACTGTGGCCAGAAGCAGAGTGGTCAGAAACGCAGTGGTCAGAAACACATTGGTCAGAAACATCATGGTTAAAAACACACTGGTAAAAAACACAGTGGTCTGAAAAACAGTGGTGAGAAACACAGTGGTAAGAAGCACAGTGGTCAGAAACACAGTGGTCAGACACACACTGGTCAGAAACACAGTGGTCAGAAACACAGTGGTCAGAAACACACTGGTCAGAAATACACTGGTTAGAAACACCGTGGTGAGAAACAAAGTGGTCAGAAACACAGTGGTCAGAAACACAATGGTCAGAATAACACTGGTCAGAAGCACAGTGGTCAGAAACACAATGGTCAGAAACATAGTGGTCAGCAACACAGTGGTCAGAGACACATTGGTCAGAAATACAGTGGTCAGAAACACAGTGGTCAGAAACACAGTTGTCAGAAACATAGTGGTCAGAAACACTATGGTCAGAAACACAGTGGTCAGAAACACACAGGTCAGAAACACACTGGTTAGAAAGACTCTGGTCAGAAACACAGTGGTCAGAAACACAGTGGTCAGAAACACAGTGGTCAGAAACACACTGGTCAGAAACACAGTGGTCAGAAAGACACTGGTCGGAAACACACTGGTCAGAAGCACAGTGGTCAGAAACACACTGGTCAGTAACACCCTGGTCAGAAACAAAGTGGTAAGAAACACAGTGGTCAGAAGCACAGTGGTCAGAAACACACTGGTCAGTAACACCCTGGTCAGAAACAAAGTGGTAAGAAACACAGTGGTCAGAAGCACAGTGGTCAGAAACACACTGGTCAGTAACACCCTGGTCAGAAACAAAGTGGTAAGAAACACAGTGGTCAGAAGCACAGTGGTCAGAAACACACTGGTCAGTAACACCCTGGTCAGAAACAAAGTGGTAAGAAACACAGTGGTCAGAAGCACAGTGGTCAGAAACACACTGGTCAGTAACACCCTGGTCAGAAACAAAGTGGTAAGAAACACAGTGGTCAGAAGCACAGTGGTCAGAAACACACTGGTCAGTAACACCCTGGTCAGAAACAAAGTGGTAAGAAACACAGTGGTCAGAAGCACAGTGGTCAGAAACACACTGGTCAGTAACACCCTGGTCAGAAACAAAGTGGTAAGAAACACAGTGGTCAGAAGCACAGTGGTCAGAAACACACTGGTCAGTAACACCCTGGTCAGAAACAAAGTGGTAAGAAACACAGTGGTCAGAAGCACAGTGGTCAGAAACACACTGGTCAGTAACACCCTGGTCAGAAACAAAGTGGTAAGAAACACAGTGGTCAGAAGCACAGTGGTCAGAAACACACTGGTCAGTAACACCCTGGTCAGAAACAAAGTGGTAAGAAACACAGTGGTCAGAAGCACAGTGGTCAGAAACACACTGGTCAGTAACACCCTGGTCAGAAACAAAGTGGTAAGAAACACAGTGGTCAGAAGCACAGTGGTCAGAAACACACTGGTCAGTAACACCCTGGTCAGAAACAAAGTGGTAAGAAACACAGTGGTCAGAAGCACAGTGGTCAGAAACACACTGGTCAGTAACACCCTGGTCAGAAACAAAGTGGTAAGAAACACAGTGGTCAGAAGCACAGTGGTCAGAAACACACTGGTCAGTAACACCCTGGTCAGAAACAAAGTGGTAAGAAACACAGTGGTCAGAAGCACAGTGGTCAGAAACACACTGGTCAGTAACACCCTGGTCAGAAACAAAGTGGTAAGAAACACAGTGGTCAGAAGCACAGTGGTCAGAAACACACTGGTCAGTAACACCCTGGTCAGAAACAAAGTGGTAAGAAACACAGTGGTCAGAAGCACAGTGGTCAGAAACACACTGGTCAGTAACACCCTGGTCAGAAACAAAGTGGTAAGAAACACAGTGGTCAGAAGCACAGTGGTCAGAAACACACTGGTCAGTAACACCCTGGTCAGAAACAAAGTGGTAAGAAACACAGTGGTCAGAAGCACAGTGGTCAGAAACACACTGGTCAGTAACACCCTGGTCAGAAACAAAGTGGTAAGAAACACAGTGGTCAGAAGCACAGTGGTCAGAAACACACTGGTCAGTAACACCCTGGTCAGAAACAAAGTGGTAAGAAACACAGTGGTCAGAAGCACAGTGGTCAGAAACACACTGGTCAGTAACACCCTGGTCAGAAACAAAGTGGTAAGAAACACAGTGGTCAGAAGCACAGTGGTCAGAAACACACTGGTCAGTAACACCCTGGTCAGAAACAAAGTGGTAAGAAACACAGTGGTCAGAAGCACAGTGGTCAGAAACACACTGGTCAGTAACACCCTGGTCAGAAACAAAGTGGTAAGAAACACAGTGGTCAGAAGCACAGTGGTCAGAAACACACTGGTCAGTAACACCCTGGTCAGAAACAAAGTGGTAAGAAACACAGTGGTCAGAAGCACAGTGGTCAGAAACACACTGGTCAGTAACACCCTGGTCAGAAACAAAGTGGTAAGAAACACAGTGGTCAGAAGCACAGTGGTCAGAAACACACTGGTCAGTAACACCCTGGTCAGAAACAAAGTGGTAAGAAACACAGTGGTCAGAAGCACAGTGGTCAGAAACACACTGGTCAGTAACACCCTGGTCAGAAACAAAGTGGTAAGAAACACAGTGGTCAGAAGCACAGTGGTCAGAAACACACTGGTCAGTAACACCCTGGTCAGAAACAAAGTGGTAAGAAACACAGTGGTCAGAAGCACAGTGGTCAGAAACACACTGGTCAGTAACACCCTGGTCAGAAACAAAGTGGTAAGAAACACAGTGGTCAGAAGCACAGTGGTCAGAAACACACTGGTCAGTAACACCCTGGTCAGAAACAAAGTGGTAAGAAACACAGTGGTCAGAAGCACAGTGGTCAGAAACACACTGGTCAGTAACACCCTGGTCAGAAACAAAGTGGTAAGAAACACAGTGGTCAGAAGCACAGTGGTCAGAAACACAGTGGTCAGAAACATAGTGGTCAGACACACTCTGGCCAGAAACACAGTGGTCAGAAAGACAGTGGTCAGAAACACAGTGGTCAGAAACACAGTGGTCAGAAACACACTGGTCAGAAACACAGTGGTCAGAAAAACAGTGGTTAAAAACACACTAGTCAAAAACACACTGGTTAGAAACACACTGGTCAGAAGCACAGTGGTCAGAAACACAGTGGTCAGAAACACAGTGGTCAGAAACACAGTGGTCAGAAACACAGTGGTCAGAAACACAGTGGTCAGAAAAACAGTGGTTAAAAACACACTAGTCAAAAACACACTGGTTAGAAACACACTGGTCAGAAGCACAGTGGTCAGAAACACAGTGGTCAGAAACACAGTGGTCAGAAACACAGTGGTCAGAAACACAGTGGTCAGAAATACACTGGTCAGAAACACAGTGGTCACAAACAGAGTGGTCAGAAAGACACTGGTCAGAAACACACTGGTCAGAAGCACAGTGGTCAGAAACACAGTGGTTAGAAACACAGTGGTCACAAACACAGTGGTCAGAAACACAGTGGTCAGAAACACAGTGGTCAGAAACACAGTGGTCAGAAACACACTGGTCAGAAACACCACGGTCAGAAACACACTGGTCAAAAACATAGTGGACAGAAACACAGTGGTCAGAAACACAGTGGTGAGAAACACAGTGGTCAGAAACACACTGGTTAGAAACACAGTGGTCAGAAACACAGTGGTCAGAAACACCACGGTCAGAAACACACTGGTCAAAAACATAGTGGACAGAAACACAGTGGTCAGAAACACAGTGGTGAGAAACACAGTGGTCAGAAACACACTGGTTAGAAACACAGTGGTCAGAAAAACAGTGGTCGGAAATACAGTGGTCAGAAACACAGTGGTCAGAAACACAGTGGTCAGAAACACACTTGTCAGAAACACAGTGGTCAGAAACGCAGTGGTCAGAAACACAGTGATCAGAAACAAAGTGGTCAGAAACACAGTAATCAGATACACAGTGGTCAGAAACAAAGTCGTCAGAAACACAATGGTCAGTAACAGAGTGTTCAGTAACACAGTGGTGAGAAACACATTGGTCACAAACACAGCGGTCAGCAACACAGTGGTCAGAAACACAGTGGTCAGAAACACAGTGGTCAGAAATATACTGGTCAGAAACACACTGGTCAGAAACACAGTGGTCAGAAACCCACTGGTCAGAAACACAGTGGTCAGAAACACACTGGTCAGAAACACACTGGTCAAAGACACACTGGTCAGAAACACACTGGTCAGAAGTACAGTGGTCAGAAACACAGTGGTCAAATACACAGTGGTCTGAAATACACTGGTCAGAAACACACTGGTCGGAAACACACTGGTCAGAAACACAGTTGTCACAAACACAGTGGTCAGAAAGACACTGGTCGGAAACACACTGGTCAGAAGCACAGTGGTCAGAAACACACTTGTCAGAGGCACACTGGTCAGAAACATAGTGGTTATAAACACAATGGTCAGAAACACACTGGTCAGAAACACAGTGGTCAGAAACACAGTGGTCAGAAACACAGTGGTCACAAACACAGTGGTCAGAAACACAGTGGTTTGAAACATAGTGGGTAGAAACACAGTGGGTAGAACCATAGTGGTCAGAAACACAGTGGTCAGAAACACAGTGGTCAGAAACACAGTGGTCAGAAACACATTGGTCAGAAACACCATGCTCAGAAACACACTGGTCAAAAACACGGTGGTCAGAGACACAGTGGTCAGAAACATAGTGGACAGAAAAACAGTTGTCAGAAACACACTGGTTAGGAACACAGTGGTCACAAACACAGTGGTCACAAACATAGTAGTCAGAAACACAATGGTCAGAAACGCACTGGTCAGAAACACAGTGGTCAGAAACACAATGGTCAGAAACACAGTGGCTGGCAACACAGTGGTCGGAAAAACAGTGGTCAGAAATACAGTGGTCAGAAACACAGTGGTCAGAAACACAGTGGTCAGAAACACAGTGGTCAGAAACACAGTGGTCAGAAACACAATGGTCACAAACACACAGGTCAGAAACACACTGGTCAGAAACACA
>SZWC01010168.1:20615-40432 GCA_023375785.1 Penium margaritaceum
AACACAGTGGTCAGTGACACAGTGGTCAGAAACACAGTGGTCATGAACACAGTGGTCAGAAACACAATGGTCAGAAACACAGTGGTCAGAAACACACTGGTTAGAATCACAGTGGTCAGAGACACTCTGGTCAGAAACACAGTGGTCAGAAACACACTGGTCAGAAACACAGTGGTCAGAAACCCAGTGGTCAGAAACACAGTGATCAGAAACACACTGGTTAGAAACACAGTGGTCAGAAACACAGTGGTCAGAAACAAAGTGGTCAGAAACACAATGGTCAGAAACACAGTGGTCAGAAACACAGTGGTCAGAAACACAGTGGTCAGAAAAAAGAGTGGTCAGAAACACAGTGGTCAGTGACACAGTGGTCAGAAACACAGTGGTCATGAACACAGTGGTCAGAAACACAATGGTCAGAAACACAGTGGTCAGAAACACAGTGGTCAGAAAAAAGAGTGGTCAGAAACACAGTGGTCAGTGACACAGTGGTCAGAAACACAGTGGTCATGAACACAGTGGTCAGAAACACAATGGTCAGAAACACAGTGGTCAGAAACACAATGGTCAGAAACACAGTGGTCAGAAACCCAGTGGTCAGAAACACAGTGATCAGAAACACACTGGTTAGAAACACACTGGTCAGAGAAACTCGTCAGAAACACACTGGTCAGAAACACAATGGTCAGAAACACAGTGGTCAGAAACACAGTGGTCAGAAACACACTGGTCAGAAACACAATGGTCAGAAACACACTGGTCAAAAACATAGTGGTCAGAAACACAGTGGTCAGAAACACAGTGGTCAGAAAGACACTGGTCAGAAACACACTGGTCAGAAGCACAGTGGTCGGAAACACAGTGGTCAGAAACACAGTGGACAGAAACACAGTGGTCGGAAACACAGTGGTCATAAAAACACTGGTCAGAAACACAGTGGTCAGAAACACAATGGCCAGAAACACACTGGTCAGAAACCAAGTGGTCGGAAACCACCTGGTCAGAAACACAGTGGTGAGAAACACCCTGATCAGAAACACAGTGGTCAGAAACACAGTGGTCGGAAACACAGTGGTCAGAAACACAGTGGACAGAAACTCAGTGGTCAGAAACACAGTGGTCAGAAACACAGTGGTCATAAACACAGTGGTAAGAAACACTTTGGTGAGAAACACAGTGGTGAGGAACACAGTGGTCAGAAACACCGTGGTCAGAAACACAGTGGTCAGAAACACAGTGGCCAGGAACACAGTGGTCAGAAGCACAGTCGTCAGAAACACAGTGGTCATAAACACACTGGTCAGAGGCACACTTGTCAGAAACAGAGTGGTTATAAACACAGTGGTCAGAAACGCACTGGTCAGAAACACAGTGGTCAGAAACACAGTGGTCAGAAACACCGTGGTCAGGAACACAGTGGTCATAAACAAAGTGGTCAGAAACACAGTGGTCAGAAACACAGTGGTCAGAAACACAGTGGTCAGAAACATAGTCGTCTGAAACACCGTGGTCCGAAACACAGTGAGCAGAAGCACAGTGGTTAGACACTCGCTGGTCAGAAACACAGTGGTCAGAAACACAGTCGTCAGAAACACAGTGGTCAGAAACACAGTGGTCAGAAACACACTGGTCAGAAACACACTGGTCAGAGACACTTTGGTCAAAAACACACCGGTCAGAAACACAGTCGTCAGAAACACAGTGGTCAGAAACACCCTGGTTAGGAACACACTGGTCAGAAATACAGTGGTCAGAAACACAGTGGTCAGAAAGACACTGGTCAGAAACACAGTGGTCAGAAACACAGTGGTCAGAAACACAGTGGTCAGAAACACACTGGTCAGAAACACAGTGGTCAGAAACACAGTGGTAAAAAACACAGTGGTCAGTGACACAGTGCTCAGAAACACACTGGCCAGAAACACAGTGGTTAGAAACACAATGGTCAGAAACACAGTGGTCAGAAACACAGTGGTCAGAAACACAGTGGTCAGAAACACACTGGTCAGAAACACAGTGGTTAGAAACACAATGGTCAGAAACACAGTGGTCAGAAACACAGTGGTCAGAAACACAGTGGTCAGAAACACAGTGGTCGGAAACACAGTGGTCAGAAACACACTTGTCAGAAACACAGTGGTCGGAAACACAGTGGTCAGAAACACAGTGGTCACAAACACACTGGTCAAGAACACACTAGTCAGAAACACACTGGTCAGAAACACACTGTACAGAAACACAATGGCCTGAAACACAGAGGTCAGAAACACACTGGTCGGAAACACAGTGGTCAGAAACACAGTGGTTGAAACACAGTGGTCAGAAACATAGAGGTCAGAAACACAGTGGTCAGAAACACACTGGTCAGTAACACCGTGGTCAGAGACACAGTGGTCAGAAACACAGTGGTCAGAAACACAGTGGAAGGAAACACAGTGGTCAGAAAAACACTGGTGAGAAACACACTGGTCAGAAACACAGTGGTCAGAAACACAGTGGTTAGAAGCACAGTGTTCAGAAACACACTGGTCAAAAACACTCTGGTCAGAGGCGCACTTGTGAGAAACACAGTGGTTTTAAACACAGTGGGCAGAAACACACTGGTTAGAAACAAAGTGATCAGAAACAAAGTGGCCAGAAACACAATGGTCAGAAACACAGTAGTCAGAAACACAGTGGTCAGAAACACAGTGGTCAGAAACACCGTGGTCAGGAACACAGTGGTCAGAAACATAGTGGTCAGAAACACAGTGGTCAGAAACACAGTGGTCAGAAACACAGTGGTCAGGAACACAGTGGTCAGAAACATAGTGGTCAGAAACACAGTGGTCAGAAACACAGTGGTCAGAAACACAGTGGTCAGAAACATAGTCGTCTGAAACACAGTGGTCAGAAACACAGTGAGCAGAAGCATAGTGGACAGACACACGCTGGTCAGAAACACAGTGGTCAGAAACACAGTCGTCAGAAACACAGTGGTCAGAAACATAGTGGTCAGAAACACACTGGTCAGAAACACACTGGTCAGAGACACACTGGTCAGAAACACACCGGTCACAAACACAGTGGTCAGAAACACAGTGGTCAGAAACATATTGGTTAGGAACACAGTGGTCAGAAATACAGTGGTCAGAAACACAGTGGTCAGAAAGACACTGGTCAGAAACACAGTGGTCAGAAACACAGTGGTCAGAAACACAGTGGTCAGAAACACACTGGTCAGGAACACAGTGGTCAGAAATACAGTGGTCAGAAACACAGTGGTCAGAAAGACACTGGTCAGAAACACAGTGGTCAGAAACACACTGCTCAGAAACACAGTGGTCAAAAACACAGTGGTCAGAAACACACTGGTCAGGAACACAGTGGTCAGAAATACAGTGGTCAGAAACACAGTGGTCAGAAAGACACTGGTCAGAAACACAGTGGTCAGAAACACACTGCTCAGAAACACAGTGGTCAAAAACACAGTGGTCAGAAACACACTGGTCAGGAACACAGTGGTCAGAAATACAGTGGTCAGAAACACAGTGGTCAGAAAGACACTGGTCAGAAACACAGTGGTCAGAAACACACTGCTCAGAAACACAGTGGTCAAAAACACAGTGGTCAGAAACACACTGGTCAGGAACACAGTGGTCAGAAATACAGTGGTCAGAAACACAGTGGTCAGAAAGACACTGGTCAGAAACACAGTGGTCAGAAACACACTGCTCAGAAACACAGTGGTCAAAAACACAGTGGTCAGAAACACACTGGTCAGGAACACAGTGGTCAGAAATACAGTGGTCAGAAACACAGTGGTCAGAAAGACACTGGTCAGAAACACAGTGGTCAGAAACACACTGCTCAGAAACACAGTGGTCAAAAACACAGTGGTCAGAAACACACTGGTCAGGAACACAGTGGTCAGAAATACAGTGGTCAGAAACACAGTGGTCAGAAAGACACTGGTCAGAAACACAGTGGTCAGAAACACACTGCTCAGAAACACAGTGGTCAAAAACACAGTGGTCAGAAACACACTGGTCAGGAACACAGTGGTCAGAAATACAGTGGTCAGAAACACAGTGGTCAGAAAGACACTGGTCAGAAACACAGTGGTCAGAAACACACTGCTCAGAAACACAGTGGTCAAAAACACAGTGGTCAGAAACACACTGGTCAGGAACACAGTGGTCAGAAATACAGTGGTCAGAAACACAGTGGTCAGAAAGACACTGGTCAGAAACACAGTGGTCAGAAACACACTGCTCAGAAACACAGTGGTCAAAAACACAGTGGTCAGAAACACACTGGTCAGGAACACAGTGGTCAGAAATACAGTGGTCAGAAACACAGTGGTCAGAAAGACACTGGTCAGAAACACAGTGGTCAGAAACACACTGCTCAGAAACACAGTGGTCAAAAACACAGTGGTCAGAAACACACTGGTCAGAAACACAGTGGTCAGAAACACAGTGGTCACAAACACACTGGTCAAAAACACACTGGTCAGAAACACACTGGTCAGAAACACACTGTACAGAAACACAATGGCCTGAAACACAGAGGTCAGAAACACACTGGTCAGAAACACAGTGGTCAGAAACACAGTGGTTGAAACACAGTGGTCAGAAACACAGATGTCAGAAACACAGTGGTCAGAAACACACTGGTCAGTAACACCCTGGTCAGAAACACAGTGGTCAGAAACACAGTGGTCAGAAACACAGTGGAAGGAAACACAGTGGTCAGAAATACACTGGTCAGAAACACACTGGTCAGAAACACAGTGGTCAGAAACACAGTGGTTAGAAGCACAATGTTCAGAAACACAGTGGTCAAAAACACACTGGTCAGAGGCGCACTTGTCAGAAACACAGTGGTTATAAACACAGTGGGCAGAAACACACTGGTCAGAAACATAGTGATCAGAATCAAAGTGGTGAGAAACACAGTGGCCAGAAACACAGTTGTCAGAAACACAGTGGTCAGAAACACACTGGTCAGAGACACACTGGTCAGAAACACACTGGTCAGAAACACAGTGGTCAGAAACACAGTCGTCAGAAACACAGTGGTCAGAAACACAGTGGACGGAAACACAGTGGTCAGAAACACACTGGTCAGAGACACACTGGTCAGAAACACACTGGTCAGAAACACAGTGGTCAGAAACACAGTCGTCAGAAACACAGTGGTCAGAAACACAGTGGACGGAAACACAGTGGTCAGAAACACACTGGTCAGAGACACACTGGTCAGAAACACACTGGTCAGAAACACAGTGGTCAGAAACACAGTCGTCAGAAACACAGTGGTCAGAAACACAGTGGACGGAAACACAGTGGTCAGAAACACACTGGTCAGAGACACACTGGTCAGAAACACACTGGTCAGAAACACAGTGGTCAGAAACACAGTCGTCAGAAACACAGTGGTCAGAAACACAGTGGACGGAAACACAGTGGTCAGAAACACACTGGTCAGAGACACACTGGTCAGAAACACACTGGTCAGAAACACAGTGGTCAGAAACACAGTCGTCAGAAACACAGTGGTCAGAAACACAGTGGACGGAAACACAGTGGTCAGAAACACACTGGTCAGAGACACACTGGTCAGAAACACACTGGTCAGAAACACAGTGGTCAGAAACACAGTCGTCAGAAACACAGTGGTCAGAAACACAGTGGACGGAAACACAGTGGTCAGAAACACACTGGTCAGAGACACACTGGTCAGAAACACACTGGTCAGAAACACAGTGGTCAGAAACACAGTCGTCAGAAACACAGTGGTCAGAAACACAGTGGACGGAAACACAGTGGTCAGAAACACACTGGTCAGAGACACACTGGTCAGAAACACACTGGTCAGAAACACAGTGGTCAGAAACACAGTCGTCAGAAACACAGTGGTCAGAAACACAGTGGACGGAAACACAGTGGTCAGAAACACACTGGTCAGAGACACACTGGTCAGAAACACACTGGTCAGAAACACAGTGGTCAGAAACACAGTCGTCAGAAACACAGTGGTCAGAAACACAGTGGACGGAAACACAGTGGTCAGAAACACACTGGTCAGAGACACACTGGTCAGAAACACACTGGTCAGAAACACAGTGGTCAGAAACACAGTCGTCAGAAACACAGTGGTCAGAAACACAGTGGACGGAAACACAGTGGTCAGAAACACACTGGTCAGAGACACACTGGTCAGAAACACACTGGTCAGAAACACAGTGGTCAGAAACACAGTCGTCAGAAACACAGTGGTCAGAAACACAGTGGACGGAAACACAGTGGTCAGAAACACACTGGTCAGAGACACACTGGTCAGAAACACACTGGTCAGAAACACAGTGGTCAGAAACACAGTCGTCAGAAACACAGTGGTCAGAAACACAGTGGACGGAAACACAGTGGTCAGAAACACACTGGTCAGAGACACACTGGTCAGAAACACACTGGTCAGAAACACAGTGGTCAGAAACACAGTCGTCAGAAACACAGTGGTCAGAAACACAGTGGACGGAAACACAGTGGTCAGAAACACACTGGTCAGAGACACACTGGTCAGAAACACACTGGTCAGAAACACAGTGGTCAGAAACACAGTCGTCAGAAACACAGTGGTCAGAAACACAGTGGACGGAAACACAGTGGTCAGAAACACACTGGTCAGAGACACACTGGTCAGAAACACACTGGTCAGAAACACAGTGGTCAGAAACACAGTCGTCAGAAACACAGTGGTCAGAAACACAGTGGACGGAAACACAGTGGTCAGAAACACACTGGTCAGAGACACACTGGTCAGAAACACACTGGTCAGAAACACAGTGGTCAGAAACACAGTCGTCAGAAACACAGTGGTCAGAAACACAGTGGTCAGAAACACAGTGGTCAGAAACACAGTGGTCACAAACACACTGGTCAAAAACACACTGGTCAGAAACACACTGGTCAGAAACACACTGTACAGAAACACAATGGCCTGAAACACAGAGGTCAGAAACACAATGGTCAGAAACACAGTGGTCAGAAACACAGTGGTTGAAACACAGTGGTCAGAAACACAGAGGTCAGAAACACAGTGGTCAGAAACACACTGGTCAGTAACACCCTGGTCAGAAACACAGTGGTCAGAAACACAGTGGTCAGAAACACAGTGGAAGGAAACACAGTGGTCAGAAACACACTGGTCAGAAACACAGTGGTCAGAAACACAGTGGTCAGAAACACAGTGGTTAGAAGCACAGTGTCCAGAAACACAGTGGTCAAAAACACACTGGTCAGAGGCGCACTTGTCAGAAACACATTGGTTATAAACACAGTGGGCAGAAACACACTGGTCAGAAACATAGTGATCAGAATCAAAGTGGTGAGAAACACAGTGGTCAGAAACACAGTTGTCAGAAACACAGTGGTCAGAAACACACTGGTCAGAGACACACTGGTCAGAAACACACTGGTCAGAAACACACTGGTCAGAAACACACTGCTCAGAAACACAGTGGTCAGAAACACACTGTACAGAAACACACTGGTTAGGAACACAGTGGTCAGAAATACAGTGGTCAGAAACACGGTGGTCATAAAGACACTGGTCATAAACACAGTGGTCAGAAACACAGTGCTCAGAAACACAGTGGTCAGAAACACAATGGTCAGAAACACAGTGGTTAGAAACATAGTGGTCAGAAACACAGTGGTCAGAAACACAGTGGTCAGAAACATAGTGGTCAGAAACACAGTGGTCAGAAACACAGTGATCAGAAACATAGTGGTCACAAACACAATGGTCAGAAACACAGTGGTCAGAAACACAGTGGACGGAAACACAGTGGTCAGAAACACACTGGTCAGAAACATAGTGGTCAGAAACACAGTGGTCAGAAACACAGTGATCAGAAACATAGTGGTCACAAACACAATGGTCAGAAACACAGTGGTCAGAAACACAGTGGACGGAAACACAGTGGTCAGAAACACACTGGTCAGAAACATAGTGGTCAGAAACACAGTGGTCAGAAACACAGTGATCAGAAACATAGTGGTCACAAACACAATGGTCAGAAACACAGTGGTCAGAAACACAGTGGACGGAAACACAGTGGTCAGAAACACACTGGTCAGAAACATAGTGGTCAGAAACACAGTGGTCAGAAACACAGTGATCAGAAACATAGTGGTCACAAACACAATGGTCAGAAACACAGTGGTCAGAAACACAGTGGACGGAAACACAGTGGTCAGAAACACACTGGTCAGAAACATAGTGGTCAGAAACACAGTGGTCAGAAACACAGTGATCAGAAACATAGTGGTCACAAACACAATGGTCAGAAACACAGTGGTCAGAAACACAGTGGACGGAAACACAGTGGTCAGAAACACACTGGTCAGAAACATAGTGGTCAGAAACACAGTGGTCAGAAACACAGTGATCAGAAACATAGTGGTCACAAACACAATGGTCAGAAACACAGTGGTCAGAAACACAGTGGACGGAAACACAGTGGTCAGAAACACACTGGTCAGAAACATAGTGGTCAGAAACACAGTGGTCAGAAACACAGTGATCAGAAACATAGTGGTCACAAACACAATGGTCAGAAACACAGTGGTCAGAAACACAGTGGACGGAAACACAGTGGTCAGAAACACACTGGTCAGAAACATAGTGGTCAGAAACACAGTGGTCAGAAACACAGTGATCAGAAACATAGTGGTCACAAACACAATGGTCAGAAACACAGTGGTCAGAAACACAGTGGACGGAAACACAGTGGTCAGAAACACACTGGTCAGAAACATAGTGGTCAGAAACACAGTGGTCAGAAACACAGTGATCAGAAACATAGTGGTCACAAACACAATGGTCAGAAACACAGTGGTCAGAAACACAGTGGACGGAAACACAGTGGTCAGAAACACACTGGTCAGAAACATAGTGGTCAGAAACACAGTGGTCAGAAACACAGTGATCAGAAACATAGTGGTCACAAACACAATGGTCAGAAACACAGTGGTCAGAAACACAGTGGACGGAAACACAGTGGTCAGAAACACACTGGTCAGAAACATAGTGGTCAGAAACACAGTGGTCAGAAACACAGTGGTCATAAACACACTGGTTTGTAACACCCTGGTCAGAAACACAGTGGTCAGAAACACAGGTGTCAGGAACACAGTAGACGGAAACACAGTGGTCAGAAACACCCTGGTCAGAAACACACTGGTCAGAAACACAATGGTCAGAAACACAGTGGTTAGAAACACAGTGGTCAGAAACACAGTGGTCAGAAACACACTGGTCAGAGGAACACTTGTCAGAAACACTGTGGATATAAACACAGTGGTCAGAAACACACTGGTCAGAAACGTAGTGGTCAGAAACACAGTGGTCAGAAACACAGTGGTCAGAAACAAAGTAGTAAGAAACACAGTGGTCAGAAACACAGTGGTTAGAAACACAGTGGTCAGAAACACAGTGGTCGGAAACATAGTGGTCAGAAACATAGAGGTCTGAAGCACAGTGGTTTGAAACACAGTGGTAAGACACACAATGGTCATACACACACTGGTCAGAAACACAGTGGTCAGAAACACAGTTGTCAGAAACACAGTGGTCAGAAACATAATGCTCAGAAACACAGTGGTCATAAACATAGTGGTCATAAACACAGTGGTCAGAAACACAATGGTCAGAAAAAAATTGGTCAGAAACACAGTGGTCAGAAACACAGTGGTCAGAAACACAGTGGTCAGAAACACTGTGGTCAGAAACACAATGGTCAGATACACACAGGTAAGAGACACACTGGTCAGAAACACACTGGTCAGAAACACACTGTTCAGAAACACTGTGGTCAGAAACACAGTGGTCAGAAACACAGTGGTCAGAAACACACTGGTCAGAAACACAGTGGTCAGAAACACTCTGTTCATAGGCACACCGGTCAGAAACATTGTGGTCAGAAACACAGTGGTCAGAAACACAGTGGTCAGAAACACAGTGGTCAGAAACACAGTGGTCAGAAACACACTTGTCAGAAACACAGTGGTCAGAAACGCGGTGGTCAGAAACACAGTGATCGGAAACACAGTGGTCATAAAGACATTGGCCAGAAACACACTGGTCAGATACACAGTGGTCAGATACACAGAGGTCAGAAGCACAGTGGTCATAAACATAGTGGCCAGAAAAACAGTGGTCAGAAACACTGTGGGCAGAATCAAACTGGTCAGAAACAAAGTGGAACGAAACAGAGTGGTCAGAAACACAATGGTCAGAAACAAAGTGGTCAGAAACACACTGGTCAGAAAAACAGTGGTCAGAAACACAGTGGTCAGAAACACAGTGGTCAGAAACATAGTGGTCAGAAACACTGTGGTCAGAAACACAGTGGTCAGACACACAGTGGTCAGAAACACAGTGGTCAGAAAGACACTGGTCAGAAACACACTGGTCAGAAACACAGTGGTCAGAAACACTGAAATCACAAACACAGTGGTCAGAAACAAAGTGGTCAGAAAAACACTGGTCAGAAACACAGTGGTCAGAAACATAGTGGTCAGAAACACAGTATTCACAAACACACTGGTCAAAAAACACTATGGTCAGAAACACACTGGTCAGGAACACACTGGTCAGAAACACACTGGCCAGACACACAGTGGTCAGAAACACAGTGGTCAGAAACACACTGGTCAAAAACACAGTGGTTGAAACACAGTTGTCAGAAACACAGTGGTCAGAAACACAGTGGTCAGAAACACACTGGTCAGAAACACAATAGACGGAAACACAATGGTCAGAAACACACTGGTCAGAAACACACTGGTCAGAAATACAGTGGTCGGAAACACAGTGGTCAGAAGCACAGTGGTCAGAAACACAGTGGTCAGAAAGACACTGGTCAGAGGAACACTTGTTAGAAACACAGTGGTTATGAACACAGTGGTCAGAAACACACTGGTCAGAAAGACAGTGGTCAGAAACACAGTTGTTAGAAACACAGTGTCCAGAAACACAGTGGTCAGAAACACAGTGGTCAGAAACACAGTGGTCAGAAACACTGTGGTCAGAAACACAGTGGTCAGAAACATAGTCGTCAGAAACACAGTGGTCAGAAACACAGTGGTCAGAAACACAGTGGTCAGAAACACAGTGGTCAGAAACACTGTGGTCAGAAACACAGTGGTCAGAAACATAGTCGTCAGAAACACAGTGGTCAGAAACACTGTGGTCAGAAACACAGTGGTCAGAAACACTGTGGTCAGCAACACAGTGGTCAGAAACATAGTCGTCAGAAACACAGTGGTCAGAAACACAGTGGTCAGAAACACAGTGGTCAGAAACACAGTGGTCAGAAACACAATGGTCATACACACACTGGTCAGAAACATTGTGGTCAGAAACACAGTTGTCAGAAACACACTGGTCAGAAACACAGTGCTCAGAAACACAGTGGTCCAAAACACAATGGTCAGAAGCACAGTGGTCAGAAACACACTGGTCAGAAACACTGTGGTCAGAAACACACTGGTCAGAAACACAGTGGTCAGAAACACAGTGGTCAGAAACACACAGGTCAAAAACACACTGGTCAGAAACACACTGGTCAGAAATACACTGGTCAGAAACAAACTGGTCAGAAACACAGTGGTCAGAAACACAGTGGTCAGAAACACACTGGTCAGAAACACCGTGGTCAGAAACACACTGGTCAGAGGCATACCCGTCAGAAACATTGTGGTCAGAAACACAGTGGTCAGAAACAAAGTGGTCAGAATCACTGTGGTCAGAAACACAGTTGTCAGAAACACACTTGTCCGAAACACAGTGGTCAGAAACACGGTAGTTAGAAACACCGTGGTCGGAAACACATAGGTCATAAACACATTGGCCAGAAACACATTGGTCAGATACTCAGTGGTCAGAAGCACAGTGGTCAGAAGCACAGTGGTCAGAAACGCAGTGGTCAAAAAAACATAGTCAGAAACACAGTGGTCAGAAACACGCTGGTCAGAGACACAGTGGAACGAAACAGAGTGGTCAGAAACACAATGGTCGGAAACACAGTGGTCAGAAACACACTGGTCGTAAACACAGTGGTCAGAAACACAGTGGTCAGTAACACAGTGGTCAGAAACACAGTGGTCAGAAACACTGTGGTCAGAAAGACAGTGGTCAGAAACACAGTGGTCAGATAGACACTGGTCAGAAACACAGTGGTCAGAAACACAGTGGTCAGAAACACACTGCTCAGAAACACAGTGGTCAGAAACACACTGGTCAGAAACACAGTGGTGAGAAACAAAGTGGTCAGAAACACAGTGGTCAGGAACACACTGGTCAAAAACACAATGGTCAGAAACATACTGGTCAGGGACCAACTGGTTAGAAACACACTGGCCAGACACACAGTGGTCAGAAACACACTGGTAAAAAACACAGTGGTCAGAAACATAGTGGTTGAAACACAGTTGTCAGAAACACAGTGGTCAGAAACACAGTCGCCAGAAACACAGTGGTCAGTAACACCCTGGTCAGAAACACAGTGGTCAGAAATACAGTGGTCAGAAACACAGTAGACCGAAACACGATGGTCAGAAACACACTGGTCAAAAACAAACTGGTCAGAAACACAGTGGTCAGAAACACAGTGGTCAGAAGCACAGTGGTCAGAAACACAGTGGTCAGAAACACACTGGTCAGAGGCACACTTGTCAGAAACACAGTGGTTATAAACACAGTGGTCAGAAACACACTGGTCAGAGGCACACTTGTCAGAAACACAGTGGTTATAAACACAGTGGTCAGAAACACACTGGTCAGAAACACACTGGTCAGAAACACACTGGTCAGAAACACACTGGTCAGAAACACAGTGGTCAGAAACACAGTGTTTAGAAACACAGTGGTCAGAAACACAGTGATCAGAAACACAGTGGTCAAAAACACAGTGGTCAGAAACATAGTGGTCAGAAACACAGTGGTCAGAAACACAGTGGTCAGAAACACAGTGGTCATGAACATAGTGGGCTGAAACACAGTGGTCAGAAACACTGTGGTCAGAAACACAATAGTCAGACACACACTGGTCAGAAACACAGTGGTCAGAAACACAGTTGTCAGAAACACAGTGGTCAGAAACACAGTGGTCAGAAACACACTGGTCAGAAACACACTGGTCAGAGACTGACTGGTCAGAAACACAGTGGTCAGAAACACAGTGGTCAGAAACACTGTGGTCAGAAACACAGTGGTCAGAAACACACTGGTCAGAAACACAGTGGTCAGGAACAGAGTGGATAGAAACACACTGGTCAGAAACACACTGGTCAGAAGCACAGTGGTCAGAAGCACATTGGTCAGAAGCACAGTGGTCAGAAACACAGTGGTCAGAAACACTGTGGTCAGAAACACAGTGGTCAGAAACACAGTGGTCAGAAACACACTGGTCAGAAACACAGTGGTCAGGAACAGAGTGGATAGAAACACACTGGTCAGAAACACACTGGTCAGAAGCACAGTGGTTGGAAAAAGACTGATCAGACACACGGTAGTCAGAAACTCAGTGGTCGGAAACACACTGGTTATAAACACACTGATCAGAAACACAGTGGTGAGAAACACAGTGGACAGAAACCCAGTGGTCAGAAACACAGTGGTCAGAAACACTGTGGTCAGAAACACAGTGGTCAAAAACACTGTGGTCAGAAACACAGTGGTCAGAAACACACAGGTCAGAAACACACTGGTCAGATGCACAGTGGTCAGAAGCACATTGGTCAGAAGCACAGTGGTCAGAAACACAGTGGTCAGAAAAAGAGTGGTCAGAAACACAGCGGTCAGAAACACACTGGTCAGAAACATAGTGGAAAGAAACAGAGTGGTCAGAAACACAATGATAAGAAACACATTGGTCAGAAACACAGTGGTCAGAAACACAGTGGTAAGAAACACAGTGGTCAGAAACACTGTGGTCACAGACACAGTAGTCAGAAACATTGTGGTCAGAAACACATTGGTCAGAAAGACACTGGTCAGGAACACAGTGGTCAGAAACACAGTGGTCAGAAACACAGTGGTCAGAAACATGGTGGTCACAAACGCAGTGGTCAGAAACACAGTGGTCAAAAACACAATGGTCAGAAACACACTGGTCAGGAACACAGTGGTCAGAAACAAAGTGGTCAGAAACACAGTGGTCATAAACACAGTGGTCAGAAACACACTGGTCAGAAACACACTGGTCAGAGACTCACTGGTCAGAAACACAGTGGTCAGGAACACAGTGGTCAGAAACACAGTGGTAAAAACCACAGTGGTCAGAAACACAGTGGACAGAAACACACTGGTAAGAAACACACTGGTCAGAAACACAGTGGTCAGAAACATAGTGGATAGAAAGACAGTGGTCAGAAGCACAGTGGTTGGAAAAAGACTGATCAGAAACACAGTTGTCAGAAACACAGTGCTCAGAAACACAGTGGTCATAAACACACGGCGAGAAACACAGTGGTCAGAAAACACACTGGTCTGAAGCCCAGTGGTCAGAAACCACCTGGTCAGAAACACAATGGTCAAAAAAACAGTGGTCAGAAACTCAGGGGTTAGAAACACACTGGTCAGAAACACACTGGTCAGAAACACAGTGGTCAGAAACACAGTGGTCAGAAACACAGTGGGCAGAAACACACTGATCAGAAACCCAGTGGTCAGAACCACGTGGTCAGAAATGCACCGGTCATAAACACACTGGTCGGAAACATAGTGGTCAGAAACACAGTGATCAGAAACACAGTGGGCAGAAACATAGTGGTCAGAAACACACTGGTCAGAAACACACTGATCACAAACAAAGTGGTCAGAAACACACTGGTCAGTAACAAAGTGGTCAAAAACACACTGGTCAGAAACACATTGGTCAGAAACACACTGGTCAAAAACACACTGGTCAGGAACACTGTGGTCAGAAACACAGTGGTCAGAAACACACTGGTGAGAATCACCGTGGTCAGAAACACAGTGGTCTGAAACACCCTGATGAGAAACAAAGCGGTCAGAAACCACCTGGTCAGAAACATAGTGGTTAGAAACACACTGGTCAGAAACACAGGGATCAGACACACACTGGTCAGAAACACAGTGGTCAGAAACACAGTGGTTAGAAACACCATGGTCACAAACACAGTGGTCAGAAACACAGTGGTCAGAAACACACTGGTCAGAAAGGCACTGGTCCGAAACACACTGGTGAGAGACAAAGTGGTCACAAACACAGTTGTCAGAAACACACTAGTCAGAAACACACTGGTCAGAAACACACTGGTCAGAAACACAGTGGGTAGAAACACACTGGTCAGAAACACAATGGTCATAAACACAGTAGTCAGAAACACAGTTGTCAGAAACACACTGGTCAGGAACACAGTAGTCAGAAACATAGTGGTCAGAAACACACTGGTCAGAAACACACGGGTCAGAAACACACTGGTCGGAAACACACTGGTGAGAAACACACTGGTCAGAAATACAGTGGTCAGAAACACACTGGTCAGAAACACACTGGTCAAAAACACAGTGGTCAGAAAGACAAGGGTCAGGAACACAGTGGTCAGAAACACAGTGGTCAGAAATACACTGGTCAGAAACACAGTGGTCAGAAACACACTGGTCAGAAACACAGTGGTCAGAAACACAGTATTTAGAAACATAGTGGTCAGAAACACACTGGTCAGAAACACACGGGGCAGAAACACACTGGTCGGAAACACGCTGGTGAGAAACACACTGGTCAGAAATACAGTGGTCAGAAACACACTGGTCAGAAACACACTGGTCAAAAACACAGTGGTCAGAAAGACAATGGTCAGGAACACAGTGGTCAGAAACACAGTGGTCAGAAATACACTGGTCAGAAACACAGTGGTCAGAAACACACTGGTCATAAACACAGTGGTCAGAAACACAGTGGTCAGAAACACAGTGGTCAAAAACACACTGGTCAGAAGCACAGTGGTCAGAAACACAGTGGTCAGAAACATAGTGGTCAGAAACACAGTGGTCAGAAACACAGTGGTCAGAAACACAGTGGTCAGAAACACAGTGGTTAGAAAAACACTGGTCAGAAACACAGTGGTTAGAAACACAGTGGTCAGAAACACACTGGTCAGAAACACAGTTGTCAGAAACACAGTGGCCAGAAACACACTGGTCACAAATACACCGGTCAGAAACACAGTGCAGAGGAACACACTGGTCGGAAACACAGTGGTGGGAAACAAAGCAGTCAGAAACACAGTTGTCAGAAACACAGTGGTCAGAAACAAAGCGGTAAAAAACACACATGTCAGAAACACACTGGTCAGAAAAACACTGGCAAGAAACACAGTGGTAAGAAACACACCGGTCGGAAACACACTGCTCGGAAACACAGTGGTCAGAAATTCCCTGGTCAGAAACACAGTAGTCAGAAACACAATGGTCAGAAACACAGTGGTCAGAAATACACTGGTCAGAGACACAGTTGTCTTAAACACAGTGGTCAGGAACAGAGTGGTCAGAAACACACTGGTCAGAAACACACTGGTCAGAAACACAGTGGATAGAAACACACTGGTCAGAAACACAGTAGTCAGAACCACAGTGCTCAGAAACACAGTGGTCATAAACAACTAGTGAGAAACACAGTGGTGAGAGACACAGTGGTCAGAAAACACACTGGTCAGAAACCCAGTGGTCAGAAACCACCTGGTCAGAAACACAGTGGTCAGAAACACAGTGGTCAGAAACACAGGGGTCAGAAACACACTGGTCAGAAACACAGAGGTCAGAAACACAGTGGTCAGAAAAATAGTGGTCAGAAACACTGTGGTCAGAAACACAATGGAAAGAAACTGCGTGGTCAGAAACACAATGGTCAGAAACACAGTGGTCAGAAACACATTGGTCAGAAACACAGTGGTTAGAAACACAGTTGTCAGAAACACAGTGGTCAGAAACACAGTGGTCAGAAACACACTGGTCAGAAACACACTGGTCTGAGACACACTGGTCAGAAACACAATGGTCATAAAGCACAGTGGTCAGAAACACAGTGGTAAAAAACACAGTGGTCAGAAACACATTGGTAAAAAACACACTGGTCAGAAACACAGTGGTGAGAAACACAATGGATAGAAAGACACTGGTCAGAAACAACCTGGTCAGAAGCATAGTGGTTGGAAAACGACTGATCAAAAACACAGTAGTCAAGAACACAGAGGTCAGAAACACAATGGTCATAAATACACTGATCAGAAACACAGTGGTGAGAAACACAGTGGTCAGAAAACACACTGGTCAGAAACCTTGTGGTCAGAAACCACCTGGTCAGAAACACAGTGGTCAGAAACGCAGTGGTCAGAAACACAGAGGTCAGAAACACACTGGTAAAAAACACACTGGTCAGAAACACAGTGGTCAGAAACACAGTGGTCAGAAACACACTGGTCAGAAAGACACTGGTCCGAAACACTGTGGTTAGAAACGCAGTGGTCAGAAACACATTGGTCAGAAACACGGTGGTCAGAAACCACCTGGTCAGAAACACAGTGGTTAGAAACACACTGGTGAGAAACACAGGGATCAGACAGACACTGGTCAGAACTACAGTGGTCAGAAACACAGTTGTCAGAAACACACTAGTCAGAAACACACTGGTCAGAAACACACTGGTCAGAAACACAGTGGTTAGAAACACACTGCTCAGAAACACAATGGTCAGAAACACAGTAGTCAGAAACACGGTGGTCAGAGACACACTGGTCAGAAACACAGTAGTCAGAAACATAGTGGTCAGAAACATACTGGCCAGAAACACACTGGTCAGAAACACACTGGTCGGAAACACATTGGTCAGAAACACAGTGGTCATAAACACAGTTGTCATAAACACAGTGGTCAGAAACACACTTGTGAGAAACATACAGGTCAGAAACACAGTGGTCGGAAACACACCGGTCAGAAACACAGTGGTCTGAAACACACTGGTCAAAAACACACTGGGCATAAACACACTGGTCAGAAACACAGTGGTCAGAAACACAGTGGTCAGAAACACGCTGGTCAGAAGCACAGCGGTCTGCAACACATTGGTCAGAAACAGAGTGGTCAAAAACACAGTGGTCAGAAACACAGTGGTCAGAAACACACTGGTCAGAATCACAGTGGTCAGAATCACACTGGTCAGAAACACAGTGGTCAGAAACACAGTGGTCAGAAACAGAGCTGTCACAAACACAGTGGTCAGAAACACTGTGGTCAGAGATACACTAGTCAGAAACACAGTGGTCAGAAACACGGTGGTCAGAAACACATTGGTCAGAAACACAGTGGTCAGAAACACACTGGTCAGAAACACAGTGGTCAGAAACACAGTGGTCAAAAACACAGTGGTCAGAAACACACTGGTCAGAAACACAGTGGTCAGAAACACAGTGGTCAGAGATACACTAGTCAGAAACACAGTGGTCAGAAACACGGTGGTCAGAAACACAGTGGTCAGAAACACACTGCTCATAAACACAGTGGTCAGAAACACACTGGTCAGAAACACACTAGTCAGAAACACAGTGGTCAGAAACACAGTGGTCAGAAAAACACTTGTCAGAAACACAGTGGTCATAAACACATTGGTCAGAAACACAGTGGTCAGAAACACACTGGTCAGAAACACACTGGTCAGAAACACAGTGGTCAGAAACACAGTGGTCAGAGACACAGTGGTCAGAAACACACTGCTCATAAACACAGTGGTCAGAAATACACTGGTCAGAAACACGGTGGTGAAAAAAACAGTGGTCAGAAACACACTGGTCATTAACACATTGGTAAGAAACACAGTGGTCAAAAACACAGTGGTCAGAAACACAGTGGTCAGAAACTCAGAGGTCAGAAACAAACTGATCAGAAACAGACTGGTCAGAAACACAGTGGTCAGATACACACTGGTCAGAAACACAGTGGTCAGAAACACAGTGGTCAGAAACGCAGTGGTCAGAAATAAAGTGGTCTTAAACACAGTGGTCAGAAAGAGAGTGATCACAAACACACTGGTCAGAAACATACTGGTAAGAAACACAGTTGTCAGAAACACAGTGGTCAGAAACTCACTGGTCACAAATACACCGGTCAGAAACACAGTGGACAAGAACACACTGGTTGGAAACACATTGGTGGGAAACACAGTAGTCAGAAACACAGTGGTCAGAAACACAGTGGTCAGAAACACAGTGGTCAGAAACACAGTGGTAAAAAACACACATGTCAGAAACACACTGGTCAGAAACACACTTGCCAGAAACACAGTGGTCAGAAACACACCGGTCAGAAACACACTGGTCGGAAACACAGTGGTCAGAAACACACTTGTCAGAAACACAGTGGTCAGAAACATAGTGTTCGGAAACACAGTGGTCAGAATCACACTGGTCAGAAAGACTGTGGTCAGAAACATAGTGGTCAGAAACACAGTGGTCAGAAACACACTGGTCAGAGACACAGTTGTCATAAACACAGTGGTCAGGAACACAGTGGTCAGAAACACACTGGTCAGAAACACACTGGTCAGAAACACAGTGGTCAGAAACACACTGATAAGAAACACACTGGTCAGAAACACACTGGTCAGAAAAACCGTGGTCAGAAACACACTTGTCAGAAAAACAGTTGTAAGAAACACGGTGGTCATAAACAAAGTGGTCCGAAACACAGTGGACATAAACACAGTGGTCAGAAACACACTGGTCAGAAACACACTGGTCAGAAACACA
>SZWC01010168.1:48989-62088 GCA_023375785.1 Penium margaritaceum
TGGTCAGAAACACACTGGTCAGAAACACAGTGGTCAGAAACACAGTGGTCAGAAACACAGTGGTCAGAAACAAAGTGGTCATAAACACACTGATCAGAAACACACGACTCAGAAACACAGTGGCCAGAAACACACTGGTCAGAAACACAGTGGTCAGAAACACACTGGTCAAAAACACACTAGTCAGAAACACAGTGGTCAGAAACACATTGGTAAGAAACACATTGGTCAGACCACAGTGGTCAGAAATACAGAGGTCTGAAGCAAACCGGTCAGAAGCACACTGGTCAGTAACACAGTGGTCAGAAACACACTGGTCAGAAACACACTCGTCAGAAACACATTGGTCAGAAACACACTGGTCACAAACACAGTGGTCAGAAACACATTTGTCAGAAAGACACAAGTTAGAAACACACTGGTCAGAAACACAGTGTTCAGAAACACTCTGGTCGGAAACATAGTGGTCAGAAACACAGTGGTCAGAAACACAGTGGTCAGAAACACACTGGTCAGAAACACAGTGGTCAGAAACACAGTTGAAGAAAACACACTGGTCAGTAACCTGGTGGTCAGGAACCACCCGGTCAGAAACACTGTGGTCAGAAACACACTGGTCAGAAACAGACTCGTTAGAAACACACTGGTCAGAAACTCAGTGGTCAGAAACGCACTGGTCATAAAGACGCTCGTCGGAAACACATTGGTCAAAAACACAGTGGTCAGAAACACAGCGGTCAGAAACACGGTGGTCAGAAGCATAGTAGTCGGAATCACACTAGACAGAAACACGCTAGTCAGAAACACAGCTGTCAGAAACATAGTGGTCAGAAACACACTGGTCAGAAACACACTGGTCAGAAACACAGTGGTAAAAAACACACTGGTCAGAAACACAGTGGTCAGAAACACAGTGGTCAGAAATACACTGGTAAGAAACACAATGGCCGGTAATACATTGGTCAGAAACACACTGGTCAGAAACCCAGTGGTCAGAAACCACCTGGGCAGAAACACACTGGTCATAAACGCAGGGATTGGAAACACACTGGTCAGAAACACAGTGGTAAGAAACACAGTGGTCAGAAACACAGTGGTCAGAAACACAGTGGTTAAAAACACAAGGGTCAGAAACACAGTGGTCGGAAATACAGTAGTCAGAAACACACTGGTCAGAAACACAGTGGTCAGAAACACAGTGGGCATAAACACACTGGTCAGAAGTCAAGTGGTTGACAACCACCTGGTCAGAAACACGGTAGTCAGAAACACACTGGTCAGAAAAACAGGTGTCAGAAACACACTGGTCAGAAACACACGGGCCAGAAACACACTGGTCAGAAACACAGTGGTCAGAAACACACTGGTCAGAAACACACTGGTATGAAACATTGTTGTCAGCAACACACTGGTCAGAAACACAATGGTTAGAAACACAGTGGTCAGGAACACAGTGGTCAGAAACACAGTGTTCAGAAACACGTTGGTCAGAAACACACTCGTCAGAAATACAGTGGTCAGTAATACAGTGGTCAGAAACACAGTGGGCAGAAACACACTGGTCAGAAAGAAACTGGTCAGAAACACAGTAGTCAGAAACACACTGGTCAGAAGCACAGTGGTCAGAAATACACTGGTCAGAAGCACAGTGGTCAGAAATACACTGGTCAGAAGCACAGTGGTCAGAAATACACTGGTCAGAAGCACAGTGGTCAGAAATACACTGGTCAGAAGCACAGTGGTCAGAAATACACTGGTCAGAAGCACAGTGGTCAGAAATACACTGGTCAGAAGCACAGTGGTCAGAAATACACTGGTCAGAAGCACAGTGGTCAGAAATACACTGGTCAGAAGCACAGTGGTCAGAAATACACTGGTCAGAAGCACAGTGGTCAGAAATACACTGGTCAGAAGCACAGTGGTCAGAAATACACTGGTCAGAAGCACAGTGGTCAGAAATACACTGGTCAGAAGCACAGTGGTCAGAAATACACTGGTCAGAAGCACAGTGGTCAGAAATACACTGGTCAGAAGCACAGTGGTCAGAAATACACTGGTCAGAAGCACAGTGGTCAGAAATACACTGGTCAGAAGCACAGTGGTCAGAAATACACTGGTCAGAAGCACAGTGGTCAGAAATACACTGGTCAGAAGCACAGTGGTCAGAAATACACTGGTCAGAAGCACAGTGGTCAGAAATACACTGGTCAGAAGCACAGTGGTCAGAAATACACTGGTCAGAAGCACAGTGGTCAGAAATACACTGGTCAGAAGCACAGTGGTCAGAAATACACTGGTCAGAAGCACAGTGGTCAGAAATACACTGGTCAGAAGCACAGTGGTCAGAAATACACTGGTCAGAAGCACAGTGGTCAGAAATACACTGGTCAGAAGCACAGTGGTCAGAAATACACTGGTCAGAAGCACAGTGGTCAGAAATACACTGGTCAGAAGCACAGTGGTCAGAAATACACTGGTCAGAAGCACAGTGGTCAGAAATACACTGGTCAGAAGCACAGTGGTCAGAAATACACTGGTCAGAAGCACAGTGGTCAGAAACACACTCGTCAGAAACACATTGGTCAGCAACACACTGGTCAGAAACACAATGGTTAGAAACACAGTGGTCAGGAACACAGTGGTCAGAAACACAGTGTTCAGAAACACATTTGTCAGAAACACACTTGTCAGAAACACACTGGTCGGAAACACAGTGGTCATAAACACAGTGGTCAGAAACACACTGGTCACAAAGAAACTGGTCAGAAACACAGTAGTCAGAAACACACTGGTTAGAAACACAGTGGTCAGAAACACAGTGGTCGGAAACACAGTGGTCAGAAACACACCGGTCAGAAATACAGTGGTAAGAAACACAGTGGTCATAAACACACAAGTCACAAACCAAGTGGTCGGTAACCACCTGGTGAAAAACATAGTGGTCAGAAACACACAAGTCAGAAACACAGGTGTCAGAAACACATTGGCCACAAACACACCGGTGAGAAACACAGTGGTCAGAAACACAGTGGTCATAAAAACACTGGTCAGAAACCAAGTAGTCGGAAACCATCTGGTCAGAAACACAGTGGTCAGAGACACACTGGTCAAAAACACAGTGGTCAAAAACACACTGGTCAGAAACACAGTGGTCACAAACACACTTTTCAGAAGTACAGTGGTCAGAAACACAGTGGTCAGAAAAAAACTGTTCAGAAACACAATGGTCAGAAACACACTGATCAGGAACACACTAGTTAGAAATGCAGTGGTCAAAAACACACAGGCCAGAAACACAGTGGTCAGAAACACACTGGTCAGAAACACACTGGTCAGAAACACAGTGGTCAGAAACACAGTGGTAAGAAACACAGTGGTCAGAAACACAGTGGTCATTAACACAGTGCTCAGAAACACAGTGGCGAGAAACACTCTGGTCAGAAACACACTGGTCAGAAACACAGTGGTCAGAAATACACTGGTCAGAAACACACTGGTCAGAAACACAGTGGTCAGAAACACAGTGGTCAGAAACACAGTGGTGATAAACACACTGATAAGAAACATACTAGTCAGTAACACAGTGGTCAGAAACACACTGGTCAGAAACACAGTGGTCAGAAACACACTTGTCAGAAACACACTGGTCAGGAACACAGTGGTCAGTAATACAGTGGTAAGAAACGCATTGGTCAGAAACACAGTTGTCAGAAATACAGTGGTCAGAAGCAAACTGGTTAGAAAAACACGGGTCACAAACATCGTGGTCAGAAACACACTGGTCAGAAACACACTGGTCAGAAAGACAAGGGTCAAAACACAGTAGTCAAAAACACAGTGGTCACAAACACACTCGTCAGATACACACAGGTCAGAAACACGCTGGTCAGAAACACAGTGGTGAGAAAGACACTTGTCAGAAACACACTGGTCAGAAGCACAGCGGTCAGAAACACACTGTTGGAAACACAGTGGTCAGAAACACAGTGTTCAGAAACACAGTGGTCAGAAACACACTGGTCAGAAACACAGTGGTTAGAAAGACAGTTGTCGGAAACACACTGGTCAGAAACCCAGTGGTCAGAAACCATCTTGTCAGAAACACAGTTGTCAGAAACACTGGGGTCAGAAACACACTGGTCAGAAACACACTGGTCAGAAACACACTGGTCAGAAACACAGCGGTCAGAAACACACTGGTAAAAAACACACTGGTCGGAAACACAATGGTCAGAAACACAGTGGTCAGAAACAAACTGGTCAGGAAAACAGTGGTCAGAAACACAGTGGTCAGAAACACAGTGGTCAGAAACACAGTGGTCAGAAACACACTGGACAGAAACACAGTGGTCCGAAACACACTCGTCAGTAACAAACTAGTCAGAAACACAATGGTCAGAAACACACTGGTCAGAAACACAGTGGTCAGAAACACACTGGACAGAAACACAGTGGTCCGAAACACACTCGTCAGTAACAAACTAGTCAGAAACACAATGGTCAGAAACACACTCGTTAGAAACACAATGGTCGGAAACACAGTGGTCAGAAACACACTGGTCAGAAACACAATGGTCAGAAACACAGTGGTCATAAACACACTGGTCAGAAATCAAGTGGTCGGAAACCACCTGGTCAGAAACATAGTGGTCATAAACACACTGGTCAGAAACACAATGGTCAGAAACACAGTGGTCATAAACACACTGGTCAGAAATCAAGTGGTCGGAAACCACCTGGTCAGAAACATAGTGGTCATAAACACACTGGTCAGAATCAAAGATGTCAAAAACACACTGGTCAGAAACACGCTGGCCAGAAAACACCGGTCAGAAACAAAGTGGTCAGAAACACAATGGTCAGAAACACACTAGTAAGAAACATTGTGGTCAGAAACACACTGGTCAGAAATAGGACGGTTAGAAACACAGGGGTCAGAAACACAGTGGTCAGAAACACATTGTTCTGAAACACAGTGGTCAGAAACATACTGGTCAGAAACACACTGGTCAGAAACACAGGGATCAGAAACACACTGGACAGAAACAAAGTGGTAAAAAACATAGTGGTCAGAAACACACTCGTCAGAAACACACTGGTCAGAAACACATTCGTCAGAAACACAGTGGTCAGAAACACAGTGGTTAGAAACACAGTGGTCAGAAACATTGTGGTCACAAACACAGTGGTCAGAAAAACAGTTATCAGAAACACACTGGTCACAAACAGACTGGTCAGAAAAAGACTGGTCAGAAACACAGTGGTCAGAAACACAGTGGTCAGAAACACAGTGATCAGAAACACACTGGTGAGGAACGCACTGGTCAGAAACACTCTGGTCAGAAACACACTGGTCAGAAACACAGTGGTCAGGAACACACTCGTCAGAAACACACTGGTTAGAAGCACACTGGTCAGAAACACACTGGTTATAAACACAGTGGTCAGAAACACAGTGGTCAGGAACACACTCGTCAGAAACACACTGGTTAGAAGCACACTGGTCAGAAACACACTGGTTATAAACACAGTGGTCAGAAACACAGTGGTCGGAAACACAGTGGTCAGAAACACACTGGTCAGAAACACAGTGGTCAGAAACACACTGGTCAGAAACACAGGTGTCAGAAACACACTGGTTAGAAAAAAAATGGCCAGAAGACACTTGTCAGAAATACAGTGGTCAGAAACACACTGGTCAGAGAAACAATGGTCAGAAACACAGTGGTCAGAAACACAGTGGTCAGAAACACAGTGGTCAGAAACACAGTGGTCAGAAACACACTGGTCAGAGAAACAATGGTCAGAAACACAGTGGTCAGAAACACAGTGGTCAGAAACACAGTGGTCAGAAACACAGTGGTAAGAAACACATTGGTCAGAAACACAGTGGTCAGAAATACAGTGGTCAGAAACAAACTTGTGAGAAACACACTGGTCAATAACACATTGGTCAGATACACCCTGGTCAGAAACACACTGGTCAGAAACACACTGGTCAGAAACATAGTGGTCAGAAACACAGTGGTCATAAACACAGTGGTCAGAAACACGGTGGTCAGAAACACAGTGGTCAGAAACACACTGGTCAGAAACACAGTGGTCAGAAACACAATGGTAAGAAACACAGTGGTCAGAAACACAGTGGTCAGAAACACCCTGGTCAGAAACACACTGGTCAGAAACACAGTGGTCAGAAACACAATGGTAAGAAACACAGTGGTCAGAAACACAGTGGTCAGAAACACCCTGGTCAGAAACCCAGCAGTCAGCAACACAGTGGTCCGAAACACAGTGGTCATAAACACAGTGCTCAGAAGCGCAGTGGCCAGAAACACTCCGGTCAGAAACACACTGGTCAGAAACAAAGTGGTCAGAAATACACTGGTCAGAAACAAACTGGTCAGAAACACAGTGGTCAGAAACACACTGGTCAGAAACACAGTGGTCAGAAACACCCTGGTCAGAAATACGCTGGTCAGAAACACAGTGGTCAGTAACACAGTGGTAAGAAACACACTGGTCAGAAACACAGTGGTCAGAAATACAGCGGTCAGAAACAAACTGGTCAGAAACACACTGGTCAGAAACATCATGGTCAGAAACACACTGGTCAGAAACTCACTGGTCAGAAACACACTGGTCAGAAAGACAGGGGTCAGAAACACAGTGGTCAGAGACACAGTGGTCAAAAACACAGTGGTCAGAAACACAGTGGTCAGAAACACACTAGTCAGAAACACACTGGTCAGAAACACAGTGGTCAGAAACACAGTGATGAGAAACACACTGGTCAGAAACACACTGGCCAGAAAACCCTGGTCAGAAATAAAGTGGTCAGAAACACAGTGGTCAGAAACACACCGGTCAGAAACACAGTGGTCACAAACACCCTGGTCAGAAATACGCTGGTCAGAAACACAGTGGTCAGAAACACAGTGGTCAGAAACACATTGGTCCGAAACCAATGGTCAGAAACACAGTGGTCAGAAACCCAGTGGTCAGAAACACACTGGTCAAAAACACACTGGTCAGAAACACAGCGGTCAGCAACACAGTGGTCAGAAACACAGTGGTCATAAACATAGTGCTCAGAAACACAGTGGCCAGAACACTCTGGTCAGAAACACACTAGTCAAAAACACAGTGGTAAGAAATACACTGGTCAGAAACACACTGGTCAGAAACGCAGTGGTCAGAAACACAGTGGTCAGAAACACAGTGGTCAGAGACACACTGGTCATAAACAAACTGGTCAGAAACACAGTGGTCAGAAACACAGTGGTGAGAAACACACTGGTCAGAAATACACTGGTCAGAAGCACAGTGGTCAGAAACACACTGTCGGAAACACAGTGGTCAGAAACACAGTGGTCACAACACAGTGGTCAGAACCAAAGTGGTCATAAATACAGTGATCATAAACACAGTGGTCAGAAACACAGTGGTCAGAAACCCAGTGGTCAGAAACACACTGATCAGAAACACACTAGTCAGAAACAAAGTGGTCAGAAACACATTGGTCATAAACACAGTGGTCAGAAACCCACTGGTCAGAAACACACTGGTCAGAAACACAGTGGTCAGAAACAAAGTGGTAAGAAACACATTGGTCAGAAACACAGTGGTCAGAAATACATTGCTCAGAACCAAACTTTTGAGAAACACACTGGTCAGAAACACACTGGTCAGAAACACAGTGGTCAGAAACACAATGGTCATAAACACAGTGGTCAGAAACACAGTGGTCGAAAACAAAGTGGTCAGAAACACACTGGTCAGAAACACTGTGGTCAGAAACACAGTGGTCAGAAACACACTGGTCATAAACACACTGGTTAGAAATGCACTCGTCAGAAACTCACTGGTCAGCAACACAGTGGTCAGAAACACAGTGGTCATAAACACATTGCTCAGAAACACAGTGGTCAGTAACATTGTGGTAAGAAACACATTGGTCAGAAACACAGTGGTCAGAAATATAGTGGTCAGAAACAAAGTGGTCAGAAACAATCTGGTCAGAAACATCGTGGTCAGAAACACACTGGTCACAAACACACTGGTCAGAAACACACTGGTCAGAAAGACAGGGGTCAGAAACACAGTGGTCAGAAACACAGTGGTCATAAACACAGTGGTCAGAAACACAATGGTCAGAAACAAAGTGGTCAGAAACACACTGGTTAGAAACACACTGATCAGAAGCACTGTAGTCAGAAACACACTGGTCACAAACACTCTGGTCAGAAACACAGTGGTCAGAAACACAATGGTCAGAAACAAAGTGGTCAGAAACACACTGGTTAGAAACACACTGATCAGAAGCACTGTAGTCAGAAACACACTGGTCACAAACACTCTGGTCAGAAACACAGTGGTCACAAACACACTGGTCACAAACACCGGGGTCAGAAACACACTGGTCAGAAACACGACTGTCAGAAACACACTGGTAAGAAACACGGTGGTCAGAAACACACTGGTAAGAAACACACTGCTCAGAAACACACTGGTCAGAAACACACTTGTCAGAAACACACTGGTCCGAAACACACAGGTCAGAAACACAGTAGTCAGAAACACAATGGTCAGAAACACAGTGGTCAGAAACACAATGGTCAGAAACAAAGTGGTCAGAAACACACTGGTTAGAAACACACTGATCAGAAGCACTGTAGTCAGAAACACACTGGTCACAAACACTCTGGTCAGAAACACATTGGTCAGAAACACACTGGTCAGAAACACACTGGTGAGAAACACAGTGGTCAGAAACACACTGGTCATAAACACAGTGGTCGGAAACACAGTGATCAGAAACACACTGGTCAGAAACACACTGGTCAGAAACACAGTGGTCAGAAACACAGTGGAAAGAAACACATTGGTCGAAAACAGAGTGGTCAGAAATACAGTGGTCAGAAACAAACTTTTCATTATCACACTGGTCAGAAACACAGTTGTCAGAAACACACTGGTAAGAAACACAGTGGTAAAAAACACAGTGGTCAGAAACACAGTGGTCAGAAACATAGTGGTCAAAAACACAGTGGTCACAAACACAGTGGTCAGAAAGACACTGGTCAGAAACACAGTGGTCAGAAACACACTGGTCAGAACCACACTGGTCAGAAACACACCGGTCAGAAACACACTGGTCAGAAACACAGTGGTCAGAAAGACACTGGTCAGAAACACACTGGTCAGAACCACACTGGTCAGAAACACACTGGTCAGGAACACAGTGGTCAGAAACACAGTGGTAAGAAACACAGTGGTCAGAAACACAGTGGACAGAAACACAGTGGACAGAAACACAGTGGACAGAAACACAGTGGACAGAAACACAGTGGACAGAAACACAGTGGACAGAAACACAGTGGACAGAAACACAGTGGACAGAAACACAGTGGACAGAAACACAGTGGACAGAAACACAGTGGACAGAAACACAGTGGACAGAAACACAGTGGACAGAAACACAGTGGACAGAAACACAGTGGACAGAAACACAGTGGACAGAAACACAGTGGACAGAAACACAGTGGACAGAAACACAGTGGACAGAAACACAGTGGACAGAAACACAGTGGACAGAAACACAGTGGACAGAAACACAGTGGACAGAAACACAGTGGACAGAAACACAGTGGACAGAAACACAGTGGACAGAAACACAGTGGACAGAAACACAGTGGACAGAAACACAGTGGACAGAAACACAGTGGTCAGAAACACACTGGTCAGAAACACACTGGTCAGGAACACAGTGGTCAGAAACACTGTGGTAAGAAACACATTGGTCAGAATCCCAGTGGTCAGAAATACAGTGGTCAGAAACAAACTTTTCAGAAACACACTGGTCAGAAACACAGTGGTCAGAAAGACGCTGGTCAGAAACACACCGGTCAGAAACGCAGTGGTGAGAAACACAGTGGTAAGAAACACACTGCTTAGAAACACACTGGTCAGAAGCACTGTGGTCAGAAAACCAACTGGTCAGAAACACATTGGTCAGAAACACACTGGTCAGAAACGCACTGGTCAGAACCACATTGGTCAGCAACACAGTGGTCAAAAACATAGTGGTCATGGTCACAGTGCTCAGAAACACATTGGTCAGAAACACAATGGTCAGAAACACACTGGTCAGAAACACAGTGGTCAGTAAGACAGTGGAAAGAAACACATTTGTCAGAAACACAGTGATCAGAAATACAGTGGTCAGATATAAACTGGTCAGAAACACACTGGTCAGAAACATCGTGGTGAGAAACACAGTGGTCAGAAACATACTGGTCAGAAACACACTGGTCAGAAAGACAGGGGTCAGAAACACAGTGGTCAGAAACACAGTGGTCATAAACAGAGTGGTCAGAAACACACTGGTCAGACACACACTGGTCAGAAACACACTGGTCAGACACACACTGGTCAGAAACACACTGGTCAGACACACACTGGTCAGAAACACACTGGTCAGACACACACTGGTCAGAAACACACTGGTCAGACACACACTGGTCAGAAACACACTGGTCAGACACACACTGGTCAGAAACACACTGGTCAGACACACACTGGTCAGAAACACACTGGTCAGACACACACTGGTCAGAAACACACTGGTCAGACACACACTGGTCAGAAACACACTGGTCAGACACACACTGGTCAGAAACACACTGGTCAGACACACACTGGTCAGAAACACACTGGTCAGACACACACTGGTCAGAAACACACTGGTCAGACACACACTGGTCAGAAACACACTGGTCAGACACACACTGGTCAGAAACACACTGGTCAGACACACACTGGTCAGAAACACACTGGTCAGACACACACTGGTCAGAAACACACTGGTCAGACACACACTGGTCAGAAACACACTGGTCAGACACACACTGGTCAGAAACACACTGGTCAGACACACACTGGTCAGAAACACACTGGTCAGACACACACTGGTCAGAAACACACTGGTCAGACACACACTGGTCAGAAACACACTGGTCAGACACACACTGGTCAGAAACACACTGGTCAGACACACACTGGTCAGAAACACACTGGTCAGACACACACTGGTCAGAAACACACTGGTCAGACACACACTGGTCAGAAACACACTGGTCAGACACACACTGGTCAGAAACACACTGGTCAGACACACACTGGTCAGAAACACACTGGTCAGACACACACTGGTCAGAAACACACTGGTCAGACACACACTGGTCAGAAACACACTGGTCAGACACACACTGGTCAGAAACACACTGGTCAGACACACACTGGTCAGAAACACACTGGTCAGACACACACTGGTCAGAAACACACTGGTCAGACACACACTGGTCAGAAACACACTGGTCAGACACACACTGGTCAGAAACACACTGGTCAGACACACACTGGTCAGAAACACACTGGTCAGACACACAGTGGTCAGAAACACAGTGGTAAGAAACACATTGGTCAGAAACACAGTGATCAGAAGAATAGTGGTCAGAAATAAACTTTTCGGAAACACACATGTCAGAAACACAGTGGTCAGAAACACACTGGTCAGAAACACACTTGTCAGAAACACAATGGTTAGAAAAACTGTGGTCAGAAACACAGTGGTCAGAAACACAGTGGTCATAAACACAGTGGTCAGAAACACCGTTGCCAGAAACACACTGGACGGAAACACACTGGTCAGAAACACAATGGTTAGAAAAACTGTGGTCAGAAACACAGTGGTCAGAAACACAGTGGTCATAAACACAGTGGTCAGAAACACCGTTGCCAGAAACACACTGGACGGAAACACACTGGTCAGAAACACAGTGGTCAGAAACACAGTGGTAAGAAACACATTGGTCAGAAACACTGTGGTCAGAAATACAGTGGACATAAATAAAATTTTCAGAAACACACTGGTCAGACACACAGTGGTCAGAAACACACTGGTCAGAAACACACTGGTCAGAAATACAATGGGCTGAAACAAACTTTTGAGAAACACCCTGGTCAGAAACACACTGGTCAGAAACACACTTGTGAGAAACACACTGGTCAGAAACACAGTGGTCAGAAACACAGTGGTCGGACACACAGTGGTCAGAAACACAGTGGTCAGAAACACAGTGGTCAGAAACACACTGGTCAGAAACACAGTGGTCAGAAACACACTGGTCAGAAACCCAGTGGTCAGGAACCACCTGGTCAGAAACACAGTGGTCAGAAACACAGTGGTCAGAAACACACTGGTCAGAAACACAGTGGTCAGAAACACACTGGTCAGAAACCCAGTGGTCAGGAACCACCTGGTCAGAAACACAGTGGTCAGAAACACACTGGTAAGAAACACAGGGGTCAGAAACACAATGGTCAGAAACACACTGGTGAGAAACACCCTGGTCAGAAACACCGGGGTCAGAAACACACTGGTCAGAAACACACTGGTCAGAAACACACTGGTATGAAATACGGTGGTCAGAAACACACTGGTAAAAAACACACTGGTCAGAAACACACTGGTCAGAAACACACTTGTCAGAAACACACTGGTCAGAAACACACAGGTCAGAAACACAGTAGTCAGAAACACAGTGGTGAGAAACACAGTGGTCAGAAACACACTGGTCAGAAACACACTTGTCAGAAACACACTGGTCAGAAACACACAGGTCAGAAACACAGTAGTCAGAAACACAGTGGTGAGAAACACAGTGGTCAGAAACACAATGGTCAGAATCAAAGTGGTCAGAAACACACTGGTTAGAAACACACCGATCAGAAGCACTGTAGTCTGAAACACACTGGTCACAAACACTCTGGTCAGAAACACATTGGTCAGAAACGCACTGTTCAGAACCACATTGCCGGAAAGACAGTGGTCAGAAACACAGTGGTCAAAAACACAGTGGTCAGAAAGACACTGGTCAGAAACACACTGGTCAGAAACACAGTTGTCGGAAACACACTGGTCAAAAACCCAGTGGTCAGAAACCACCTGGTCAGGAACATAGTGGTCGGGAACACACTGGTCAGAAACACAGGGGTCAGAAACATACTGGTCAGAAACACACTGGTCAGAAACACA
>SZWC01010168.1:79932-91457 GCA_023375785.1 Penium margaritaceum
ATAAACACACTGGTCAGAAAGCCACTGGTCAGAAACACAGCGGTCAGAAACACACCGCTCAAAAAAACAGTGGTCAGAAACATAGTGGTCAGAAATACACTGGTCAGAAAGACAGCGGTCAGAAACACAGTGGTCAGAAACACACTGGGCAGAAACACAGTGGTCAGAAACACACTTGTCATAAACACTGTTGTCAAAAACACAGTGGTCAGAAACACACTGGGCAGAAACACAGTGGTCAGAAACACACTTGTCATAAACACTGTTGTCAAAAACACAGTGGTCAGGAAACACACTGGTCAGAAACAAATATACTTGGTTCACAAACACAGTGGTCAGAAACACATTGGTCATAAACACAGTGGTCAGGAAACACACGTCAGAAACACAATGGTCACGAACACACTGGTCGGAAACACAGTTGTCAGAAACACAGTTGTCAGCAATACAGTGGTCAGAAACACAGTTGTCAGAAACACACTGGTCAGAAACAAAGTGGTCAGAAAGACATTGGTCAAAAACAAACTGGTCAGAAACACAGTGGTCAGAAACACACTCGTCGAAAACACACTGGTCGGAAACATAGTTGTCAAAAACACAGTGGTCAGACACACAGTGGTCAGAAACACACTCGTCAGAAACACACTGGTCAGAAACACAGTGGTCAGAAACACACTGGTCAGAAACACAGTGGTCAGCAACACACTTGTCAGAAACACAGTGTTCCGAAACAGACTGGTCGGAAACACACTGGTCAGAAACACACTGGTCAAAAACACAGTGGTCAGAAACACAGTTGTCAGAAACACAGTGGTCAGAAATGCACTTGTCTAAAAAACACTGGTCAGAAACACAGTGGTCAGGAACACACTGGTCAGAAACACACTGGTCAGAAACACAGTGGTCAGAAAGACAGTTTTCACAAACACTGGGGTCAGAAACACACTGGTCAGAAACACTGTGGCCACAAATACAGTGGTCATAAACTCAGTAGTCAGAAACACAGCGGTCAGAAACACAATGATCAGAAACACAGTGGTCAGAAACACAGTGTTCAGAAACATTGTGGTCAGAAACACCCTAATCAGAAACACACTGGTCGGAAACACACTAGTCAGAAACACAGTGGTGCGAAACACACTGGTCAGAAACACAGTGGTTAGAAACACAGTGGTCAGAAACACAGTGGTCAGAAACACAGTGGTTTGAAACACAGGGGTCAGAAACACACTGGTCACAAACACAGTGGTCAGAAACCCAGTGGTATGAAACACACTGGTCAGAAACACAGTGGTCAGAAACAAAGTGGTCAGAAACACACTGGTCAGAGACACGGTGGTCAGAAACACATTGGTCGAAAACACAGTGGTTAAAAACACACTGGTCAGTATCACAGTGGTCAGAAACACGGTGGTCATAAACACACTGGTCAGAAGCACAGTGGTCAGAAACATACTGGTTACAAAACACAGTGGTCAGAAACACACTGCTCAGAAACACACTAGCCAGAAGCACAAAAGTGAGAAACACATTGGTCAGAAACACAGTAGTCAGCAACACAGTGGTCAGAAAGACAGTGGTCAGAAACACACTGGTCAGAAACACGCTGGTCAGAAACACAGTGGTCAGAAAACAATGGTCAGAAACACAGTGGTCAGAAACACACTGGTCAGATACAGACTGGTCAGAAAAACACTGGTCACAAACACAGAGGTCAGAAACACACTGGTCACAAACACACTAGTCAGAAACTAGATCGTCAGAAACACATGGGTCAGAAACACAGGGGTCAAAAACACACTGGTCAGAAACGCAACGGTCAGAAACACAACGGTCATGAACTCAGTGGTCAGAAACACAGTGGTCAGAAACACAGTGGCCAGAAACACTGGTCAGACACACACTGGTCATACACAAAGTGGTCAGAAACACAGTGGTCAGAAACACAGTGGTCAAAAACACCCTGGTCAGAAACACACTGGTCAGAAACACAGTGGTCAGAAACACAGTGGCCAGAAACACAGTGGTCAGAAACACAGTGGTCAGAGACACATTGGTCAGAAAAACAGTGGTCAGGAAAAACACTGGTCAGAAACATACTCTTCAGAAACACATTGGTCGGAAACACAGTGGTCAGAAACACAGTGGTCAGCAACACGGTGGTCAGAAACACAGTGGTCAGAAACACACTGGTCAGAAACACAGTGGTCAGAAAAACATTGTTCAGAAAAATACTAGTCAGAAACCCACTGGTGAGAAACACAGTGGTCAGAAACACACTGGTCAGAAACACAGTGGTCAGAAACACAGTTGTCAGAAACACACTGGACAGAAACACACTGGTCAGAAACAAACTTGTCAGAAACACACTGGTCAGAAACACAGTGGTCAGAAACACAGTGGTCAGAAACACACTGGTCAGAAACACAGTTGTCAGAAACAGAGTGGTCAGAAATGCAGTGGTCAGAAACACACTGGTCAGAAACACACTAGTCAAAAACACAATGCTCAGAATCACACTGGTCAGAAACACACTGCTCAGAAACACACTGGTCAGAAACACCCTGGTCAGAAACACAGTGGTCACAAACACACTGGTCAGAAATACACTGGTCAGAAACACACTGGTCAGAAACACAGTTGTCAGAAACACAGTGGTCAGAAACACAGTGGTCAGAAACACAGTTGTCAGAAACACACTGGTCAGAAACACAGTGGTCAGAACCACACTGGTCAGAAACATAGTGGTCAGAACCACACTGGTCAGAAACACAGTGGTCAGAAACACACTTGTCAGAAACACACTGGTTAGAAACACACTGGCCAGAAACACACTGGTCAGAAACACACTGGTCAGAAACAGAGTGGTCAGAAACTCACTGGTCAGAATTACACTAGTCAGAAACACACTGGTCAGAAACACACGGGTTAGAAACACACTGGTCAGAAACACAGGGGTCAGAAACACACTGGTCAGAAACACACTTGTCAGAAATACACTGGTCAGAAGTACACTGGTCAGAAACACAGTTGTTAGAAACATAGTGGTCAGAAACACAATGGTCAGAAACACACTGGTCAGAAACACACTGGTCAGAAACACGGTGGTCAGAAACACAGTGGTCAGAAACACACTGGTCAGAAACACAGGGGTCAGGAACACAGTGGTCAGAAACACAGTGGTTGGAAGCACAGTGGTCAGAAACACAGTGGTCGTAAGCACAGTGGTCAGAAACACAGTCGTAAGAAACACAGTGGTCCGAAACACGGTGGTCAGAAACACAGTGGTCAGAAACACACTGGTCAGAAACACACTGGTCAGAAACACACTCGTCAGAAACACACTGGTCAGAAACACACTGGTCAGAAAAACACTAGTCAGAAACACAATGGTCAGAAACACAGTGGTCAGAAACACACTGGTCAGGAACACACTGGTCAGAAACACAGTGGTGAGAAACACACTGGTCAGTAACACATTGGTCAGAAACACAGTCGTCAGGAACACAGTGGTCAGAAACACTGTGGTCATGAAACACACTGGTTAGAAACACACTGGTCAGGAGCACACTGGTCGGAAACACAGTGGTCAGAAACACAGTGGTCACCAACACAGTGGTCAGAAACACACTGGTCAGAAACACAGTTGTCGGAAACACATTGGTCAGAAACACACTGGTCAGAAACCCACTGGTCAGAAACACAGTGGTCAGAAACACACTGGTCAAAAACACAGTAGTGAGAAGCACAGTGGTCAGAAACACAGTGGTCAGAAACACATTGGTCAGAAACACACTGGTCAGAAACACAGGGCTCAGAAACACACTGGTTAGAAACACACTGGTCAGAAGCAAAGTAGTCGGAAACACACTAGTCAGAAACACAGTGGTCAGAAACACAGTGGTCAGAAACACAGTGGTCAGGAAACACACTGGTCAGAAACATACTGGTCAGAAACACACTGGTGAGAAAAACAGTGGTGAGAAACACAGTGGTCATAAACAGAGTGGTCAGAAAAACAGTGGTCAGAAACACAGTGGTCAGAAACACAGTGGTCAGAAACACAGTGGTTAGAAACACAGTGGTCAGAAACACACTGGTTAAGAACACACTGGTCAGAAACACAGTGGTTAGACACACAGTGGTCAGGAAACACTCTGGTCAGAAAGACACTGGTCAGAAACACACTGGTTGGAAAACAGTGGTCAGAAACACAGTGGTCAGCAACACAAAGGTCAGAAACACACAGGTCAGAAACACACTGGTCAGAAACACAGTGGTCAGAAACACATTGGTCATAAACACACTGGTTAGAAATCCACTGGTCAGAAACACATTGGTCAGAAACACACTACTCAGAAACACAGTGGTCAGAAACACACTGGTCAGAAACACACTCGTCAGAAACACACTCGTCATAAACAAAGTTGTCAGAAACACAGTGGTCAGAAACACAGTGGTCAGAAACACACTTGTCATAAACACTGTTGTCAGAAATATAGTGGTCAGAAAGACATTTTTCAGAAACACACTGGTCAGAAACACACTGGTCAGAAACAAAATGGTCAGAGACACACTGGTCAGAAACACACTGGTCAGAAACATACTGGTCAGAAACACAGTGGTCAGAAACACAGTGGTCAGAAACAACCTGGTCAGAAGCACAGTGGTCAGAAACACACTTGTCAGAAACACACTGGTCAGAAACACAGTGCTCAGAAACACAATGGTTAGAAACACACTGGACAGAAACAAAGTAATCAGAAACACACTGGTCAGAAACATAGTGGTCCAAAACACAGTGGTCAGAAACACAGTGCTCAGAAACACAATGGTTAGAAACACACTGGACAGAAACAAAGTAATCAGAAACACACTGGTCAGAAACATAGTGGTCCAAAACACAGTGGTCAGAAACACAGTGGTCAGAAAAACGGTTGTAAGGAAACACACTGGTCAGAAACACACTGGCCAGAAACACACTGGTCAGAAACACCGTGGTCAGAAATACAGTGGTCAGAAACATACTGCTCAGAAACACACTAGTCAGAAACACACTGGTCAGAAACACACTGGTCAGAAACACACTGGTCAGAAACACAGTGGTCAGAAACACCGTGGTCAGAAATACAGTGGTCAGAAACATACTGCTCAGAAACACACTAGTCAGAAACACACTGGTCAGAAACACACTGGTCAGAAACACACTGGTCAGAAACACAGTGGTCAGAAACACAGTGGTCACAAACACAGTGGTCAGAAACACACTGGTCAGAAATACAGTGATCAGAAACACAGTGGTCAGAAACACACTGGTCAGAAACACAGTGGTTAGAAGCACAGTGGTCAGAAATACAGTGGTCAGAAATACAGTGGTGAGAAACACAGTGGTCAGATACACACTGGTGAGAAACACAGTGGTCAGAAACACACTGGTCAGAAACACACTGGTCAGAAACACAGTGGTCAGAAACACAGTGGTCAGTAACAAAGTGGTCAGAAACTAATGGGTCAGGAACACAGTGGTCAGAAACACAGTGGTCCAAAGCACAGTGGTCAGAAACACAGTGGTAAGAAACACAGTGGTCCGAAACACAGTGGTCAGGAACACAGTGGTCAGAAACACACTTGTCAGGAACACACTGGTCAGAAACACACTGGTCAGAAACACAGTGGTCAGAAACACACTGGTCAGAAAAATACTAGTCAGAAACAAATTGGTCAGAAACACACTGGTCATAAACACAATGGTCAGAAACACAGTGGTCAGAAACACAGTGGTCAGAAACACAGTGGTCAGAAACACAGTGGTCAGAAACACAGTGGTCAGAAACACAGTGGTCAGAAACACAGTGGTCAGGAAACACACTGGTCAGAAACACTCTGGTCAGAAACACACTGGTCGGAAAAACGGTGGTCAGAAACACAGTGGTCAGCAACACAATGGTCAGAAACACACTGGTCAGAAACACACTGGTCAGAAACACAGTGGTCAAAAACACATTGGTTATAAACACACTGGTCAGAAAGCCACTGGTCAGAAACACAACGGTCAGAAACACACCGCTCAGAAACACAGTGGTCAGAAACACACTGGTCAAAAACACAGTATTGAGAAGCACAGTGGTCAGAAACACAGTGGTCAGAAACACATTGGTCAGAAACACACTTGTCAGAAACACAGGGCTCAGAAACACACTGGTTAGAAACACACTGGTCAGAAACAAAGTAGTCAGAAACACACTGGTCAGAAACACAGTGGTCAGAAACACAGTGGTCAGAAACACAGTGGTCAGAAACACAGGGCTCAGAAACACACTGGTTAGAAACACACTGGTCAGAAACAAAGTAGTCAGAAACACACTGGTCAGAAACACAGTGGTCAGAAACACAGTGGTCAGAAACACAGTGGTCAGGAAACACACTGGTCAGAAACATACTGGTCAGAAACACACTGGTGAGAAACACAGTGGTGAGAAACACAGTGGTCATAAACACAGTGGTCAGAAAAACAGTGGTCAGAAACACAGTGGTTAGAAACACAGTGGTCAAAACACACTGGTTAAGAACACACTGGTCAGAAACACAGTGGTTAGACACTCAGTGGTCAGAAACACAGTGGTCAGCAACACAAAGGTCAGAAACACACTGGTCAGAAACACACTGGTCAGAAACACAGTGGTCAGAAACACATTGGTCATAAACACACTGGTTAGAAATACACTGGTCAGAAACACAGTGGTCAGCAACACAAAGGTCAGAAACACACTGGTCAGAAACACACTGGTCAGAAACACAGTGGTCAGAAACACATTGGTCATAAACACACTGGTTAGAAATACACTGGTCAGAAACACAGTGGTCAGAAACACACTACTCAGAAACACAGTGGTCAGAAACACAGTGGTCAGAAACATTCTGGTCAGAAACACACTCGTCATAAACAAAGTTGTCAGAAACACAGTGGTCAGAAACACAGTGGTCAGAAACACACTTGTCATAAACACTGTTGTCAGAAACATAGTGGTCAGAAACACATTTTTCAGAAACACACTGGTCAGAAACACACTGGTCAGAAACACAGTGGTCAGAAACACAGTGGTCAGAAACACACTTGTCATAAACACTGTTGTCAGAAACATAGTGGTCAGAAACACATTTTTCAGAAACACACTGGTCAGAAACACACTGGTCAGAAACAAAATGGTCAGAGACACACTGGTCAGAAACACACTGGTCAGAAACACACTGGTCAGAAACACAGTGGTCAGAAACACAGTGGTCAGAAACAACCTGGTCAGAAACACAGTGGTCAGAAACACACTGGTCAGAAACACACTGGTCAGAAACACATCGCTCAGAAACACAATGGTTAGAAACACACTGGACAGAAACAAAGTAATCAGAAACACACTGGTCAGAAACATAGTGGTCCAAAACACAGTGGTCAGAAACACAGTGGTCAGAAAAACAGTTGTAAGGAAACACACTGGTCAGAAACACACTGGTCAGAAACACCGTGGTCAGAAATACAGTGGTCAGAAACATACTGCTCAGAAACACACTAGTCAGAAACACAGTGGTCAGAAACACACTGGTCAGAAACACACTGGTCAGAAACACAGTGGTCAGAAACACAGTGGTCACAAACAAAGTGGTCAGAAACACACTGGTCAGAAATACACTGATCAGAAACACAGTGGTCAGAAACACACTGGTCAGAAACACAGTGGTTAGAAACACAGTGGTCAGAAATACAGTGGTCAGAAATACAGTGGTCAGAAACACAGTGGTCAGATACACACTGGTGAGAAACACAGTGGTCAGAAACACACTGGTCAGAAACACACCGGTCAGAAACACAGTGGTCAGAAACACAGTGGTCAGTAACAAAGTGGTCAGAAACTAAGGGGTCAGGAACACAGTGGTCAGAAACACAGTGGTCCAAAGCACAGTGTTCAGAAACACAGTGGTAAGAAACACAGTGGTCCGAAACACAGTGGTCAGGAACACAGTGGGCAGAAACACACTTGTCAGGAACACACTGGTCAGAAACACACTGGTCAGAAACACAGTGGTCAGAAACACACTGGTCAGAAAAACACTAGTCAGAAACAAATTGGTCAAAACACACTGGTCATAAACACAATGGTCAGAAACACAGTGGTCAGAAACACAGTGGTCAGAAACACAGTGGTCAGAAACACAGTGTTTAGGAAAGACACTGGTCAGAAACACTCTGGTCAGAAACACACTGGTCGGAAAAACAGTGGTCAGAAACACAGTGGTCAACAACACAATGATCAGAAACACACTGGTCAGAAACACACTGGTCGGAAACACAGTGGTCAAAAACACATTGGTTATAAACACACTGGTCAGAAAGCCACTGGTCAGAAACACAACGGTCAGAAACACACCGCTCAGAAACACAGTGGTAAGAAACACAGTGGTCAGAAATACACTGGTCAGAAAGACAGCGGTCAGAAACACAGTGGTCAGAAACACACTGGGCAGAAACACAGTGGTCAGAAACACACTTGTCATAAACACTGTTGTCAAAAACACAGTGGTCAGAAACACACTGGGCAGAAACACAGTGGTCAGAAACACACTTGTCATAAACACTGTTGTCAAAAACACAGTGGTCAGGAAACACACTGGTCAGAAACAAATACACTTGTCAGAATGACAGTGTTCGCAAACACAGTGGTCAGAAACACATTGGTCATAAAACACTGTGGTCAGGAAACACACGTCCGAAACACACTGGTCAAGAACACACTGGTCGGAAACACAGTTGTCAGAAACAAAGTTGTCAGCAATACAGTGGTCAGAAACACAGTTGTCAGAAACACACTGGTCAGAAACAAAGTGGTCAGAAAGACATTGGTCAGAAACAAACTGGTCAGAAACACAGTGGTCAGAAACACACTGGTCAGAAACACACTGGTCGGAAACACACTGGTCAGAAACACAGTGGTCAGAAACACAGTTGTCAGAAACACACTGGTCAGAAACAAAGTGGTCAGAAAGACATTGGTCAGAAACAAACTGGTCAGAAACACAGTGGTCAGAAACACACTGGTCAGAAACACACTTGTCGGAAACATAGTTGTCAAGAACACAGTGGTCAGACACACAGTGGTCCGAAACACACTCGTCAGAAACACACTGGTCAGAAACACAGTGGTCAGAAACACACTGGTCACAAACACAGTGGTCAGCAACAGACTTGTCAGAAACACAGTGTTCTGAAACACACTGGTCGGAAACACACTGGTCAGAAACACACTGGTCAAAAACACAGTGGTCAGAAACACAGTTGTCAGAAACACAGTGGTCAGAAACGCACTGGTCTAAAAAACACTGGTCAGAAACACAGTGGTCAGAAACACACTGGTCAGAAACACACTGGTCAGAAACACACTGGTCAGAAACACAGTGGTCAGAAAGACAGTTTTCACAAAAACTGGGGTCAGAAACACACTGGTCAGAAACACTGTGGCCAGAAACTCAGTGGTCATAAACTAAGTAGTCAGAAACACAGCGGTCAGAAACACAATGATCAGAAACACAGTGGTCAGAAACACAGTGTTCAGAAACATTGTGGTCAGAAACACCCTAGTCAGAAACACACTGGTCGGAAACACACTAGTCAGAAACACAGTGGTGCGAAACACACTGGTCAGAAACACACCTGTCAGAAACACAGTGGTCAGAAACACAGTGGATTGAAACACAGGGGTCAGAAACACACTGGTGACAAACACAGTGGTCAGAAACACAGTGGTATGAAACACACTGGTCAGAAACACAGTGGTCAGAAACAAAATGGTCAGAAACACACTGGTCAGAGACACAGTGGTCAGAAACACATTGGTCGAAAACACAGTGGTTTGAAACACACTGGTCAGTATCACAGTGGTCAGAAACACGGTGGTCATAAACACACTGGTCAGAAGCACAGTGGTCAGAAACATACTGGTTACAAAACACAGTGGTCAGAAACACACTGGTCAGAAACACACTAGTCAGAAGCACAAAAGTGAGAAACACATTGGTGAGAAACACAGTAATCAGCAACACAGTGGTCAGAAAGACAGTGGTCAGAAACATACTGGTCAGAAACACGCTGGTCAGAAACACTGGTCAGAAAACAATGGTCAGAAACACAGTGGTCAGAAACACACTGGTCAGATACAGACTGGTCAGAAAAACACTGGTCACAAACACAGAGGTCAGAAACACACTGGTCACAAACACACTAGTCAGAAACACGATCGTCAGAAAAACATGGGTCAGAATCACAGGGGTCAGAAACACACTGGTCAGAAACGCAACGGTCAGAAACACAACGGTCATAAACTCAGTGGTCAGAAACACAGTGGTCAGAAACACAGTGGCCAGAAACACTGGTCAGATACACACTGGTCATACACAAAGTGGTCAGAAACACAGTGGTCAGAAACACAGTGGTCAAAAACACCCTGGTCAGAAACACACTGGTCAGAAACACAGTGGTTAGAAAGACAATGGTAAGAAACACACTGGTCATGAACACAGTGGTCAGAAACACACAGGTCAGAAACAAAGTGGTCACAAACACACTGGTCAGAAACACTCTGGTCACAAACACAGTGGTCAGAAACACATTGGTCAGAAACACAGTGGTCAGAAACACACTGGTCAGAAACACAGTGGTTAGAAACACAGTGATCAGAAACACAGTGGTCAGAAACACACTGGTCAGAAACACAGTGGTCAGAAACACATTGGTCAGAAATACAGTGGTCCGAAACTCACTGGTCACAAACACACTGGTCAGTAACACAGTGGTCACAAACACAGTGGTCAGAAACACATTGGTCAGAAAAACAGTGGTCAGGAAAAACACTGGTCAGAAACATACTGTTCAGAAACACACTGGTCGGAAACACAGTGGTCAGAAGCACAGTGGTCAGCAACACAGTGGTCAGAAACACAGTGGTCAGAAACACACTGGTCAGAAACACAGTGGTCAGAAAAACATTGTTCAGAAAAGTACCAGTCAGAAACCCACTGGTGAGAAACACAGTGGTCAGAAACACACTGGTCAGAAACACAGTGGTCAGAAACACAGTTGTAAGAAACACACTGGACAGAAACACACTGGTCAGAAGCAAAGTTGTCAGAAACACACTGGTCAGAAACACAGTGGTCAGAAACACACTGGTCGAAACACAGTTGTCAGAAACAGAGTGGCCAGAAATGCAGTGGTCAGAAACACACTGGTATGAAACACACTAGTGAAAAACACAATGCTCAGAATCACACTGGTCAGAAACACACTGTTCAGAAACACACTGGTCAGAAACACCCTGGTCAGAAACACAGTGGTCAGACACACACTGGTCAGAAATACACTGGTCAGAAACACACTGGTCAGAAACACAGTTGTCAGAAACACAGTGGTCAGAAACACAGTGGTCAGAAACACAGTTGTCAGAAACACACTGGTCAGAAACACACTGGTCAGAAACACA
>SZWC01010168.1:91817-101867 GCA_023375785.1 Penium margaritaceum
TGGTCAGAAACACAGTGGTCAGAAACACAGCGGTCACAAACACAGTGGTCAGAAACACACAGGTCAGAAACACAGTGATCAGAAAAACAGTGGTTAGAAACACACTGGTCAGAAACACAGTGGTTAGAAACACAGTGGTCGGAAACACACTGGTCAGAAACACACGGGTCAGAAACACGCTGGTTAGAAACACAGTGGTCATAAACACAGTGGTCAGAAACAAACTCGCCAGATACACAGTGGTCAGGAACAAAGTGGTCAGAAACACAGTGGTCAGAAACACAGTGGTCAGAAACACACTGGTCAGAAACACACTGGTCAGAAACACACTGGTCAGAAACACAGTGGTCAGAAACATGGTGGTCAGAAACACAGTGGTCAGAAACACACTGGTCAGAAACACAGGGGTCAGGAACACAGTGGTCAGAAACACAGTGGTCGGAAGCACAGTGGTCAGAAACACAGTGGAAACAAACACAGTGGTCCACAACACGGTGGTCAGAAACACAGTGGTCAGAAACACACTGGTCAGAAACACACTGGTCAGAAACACACTCGTCAGAAACACACTGGTCAGAAACACACTGGTCAGAAAAACAGTGGTCAGAAACACACTGGTCAAAAACACAGTAGTCAGAAACACAGTGGTCAGAAACACAGTGGTCAGAAACACATTGGTCAGAAACACACTGGTCAGAAACACAGGGCTCAGAAACACACTGGTTAGAAACACACTGGTCAGAAACAAAGTAGTCAGAAACACACTGGTCCAAAACACAGTGGTCAGAAACACAGTGGTCAGAAACACAGTGGTCAGGAAACACACTGGTCAGAAACATACTGGTCAGAAACACACTGGTGAGAAACACAGTGGTGAGAAACACAGTGGTCAGAAATACTGTGGTCAGAAACACAGTGGTCAGAGACACAGTGTTCAGAAACACAGTGGTCAGAAACACAGTGGTCAGAAACACAGTGGTCAGAAACACAGTGGTCAGAAACACAGTGGTCAGACACACAGTGGTCAGGAAACATTCTGATCAGAAACACACTGGTCAGAAACACACTGGTTGGAAAAACAGTGGTCAGAAACACAGCGGTCGGGAACACAAAGTTCAGAAACACAGTGGTCAGAAACACACTGGTCAGAAACACAGTGGTCAGAAACACATTGGTCATAAACACACTGGTTAGAAATACACTGGTCAGAAACACAGTGGTCAGAAACACACTGCTCAGAAACACAGTGGTCAGAAACACAGTGGTCAGAAACACAGTGGTCAGAAACACACTTGTCATAAACACTGTTGTCATAAACATAGTGGTCAGAAACACATTTTTCAGAAACACACTGGTCAGAAACACACTGGTCAGAAACACAATGGTCAGAAACACCCTGGTCTGAAACACACTGGTCAGAAACACACTGGTCAGAAACACAGTGGTCAGAAACACAGTGGTTTGAAACAACCTGGGCAGAAACACAGTGGTCAGAAACACACTGGTCAAAAACACACTGGTCAGAAACACAGTGCTCAGAAACATAATGGTTAGAAACACACTGGACAGAAACAAAGTAATCAGAAACACACTGGTCAGAAACATAGTGGTCAAAAACACAGTGGTCAAAAACACAGTGGTCAGAAAAACAGTTGTAAGGAAACATACTGGTCACAAACACACTGGCCAGAAACACACTGGTCAGAAACACAGTGGTCAGAAATACAGTGGTCAGAAACACACTTCTCAGAAACACACTAGTCAGAAACACAGTGGTCAGAAACACACTGGTTAGAAAAACACTGGTCAGAAACACAGTGGTCAGAAACACAGTGGTCACAAACACAGTGGTCAGAAACACACTGGTCAGAAACACAGTGATCAGAAACACAGTGGTCAGAAACACAGTGGTCAGAAACACAGTGGTCAGAAACACAGTGGTCAGAAATACAGTGGTCAGAAACACACTGGTCAGAAACACAGTGATCAGAAACACAGTGGTCAGAAACACAGTGGTCAGAAACACAGTGGTCAGAAACACAGTGGTCAGAAATACAGTGGTCAGAAACACAGTGGTCAGAAACACAGTGGTCAGATACACACTGGTCAGAAACACAGTGGTCAGAAACACACTGGTCAGAAACACACTGGTCAGAAACACAGTGGTCAGAAACACAGTGGTCAGTAACAAAGTGGTCAGGAACTAAGGGGTCAGGAACACAGTGGTCAGAAACACACTGGTCAAAAACAGAGTAGTCAGAAACACAGTGGTCAGAAACACAGTGGTCAGAAACACATTGGTCAGAAACACACTGGTCAGAAACACAGGGCTCAGAAACACACTGGTTAGAAACACACTGGTCAGAAACACAGTGGTCAGAAACACATTGGTCAGAAACACACTGGTCAGAAACACAGGGCTCAGAAACACACTGGTTAGAAACACACTGGTCAGAAACAAAGTAGTCAGAAACACACTGGTCCGAAACACAGTGGTCAGAAACACAGTGGTCAGAAACACAGTGGTCAGAAACACAGTGGTCAGGAAACACACTGGTCAGAAACATACTGCTCAGAAACACACTGGTGAGAAACACAGTGGTGAGAAACACAGTGGTCAGAAATACTGTGGTCGGAAACACAGTGGTCAGAGACACAGTGGTCAGAAACACAGTGGTCAGAAACACAGTGGTCAGAAACACAGTAGTCAGAAACACAGTGGTCAGAAACACAGTGGTCAGACAGACAGTGGTCAGGAAACATTCTGGTCAGAAACACACTGGTCAGAAACAGACTGGTTGGAAAAACAGTGGTCAGAAACACAGTGGTCGGGAACACAAAGGTCAGAAACACACTGGTCAGAAACACACTGGTCAGAAACACAGTGGTCAGAAACACACTGGTTAGAAAAACACTGGTCAGAAACACAGTGGTCAGAAACACAGTGGTCACAAACACAGTGGTCAGAAACACACTGGTCAGAAACACAGTGATCAGAAACACAGTGGTCAGAAACACAGTGGTCAGAAACACAGTGGTCAGAAACACAGTGGTCAGAAATACAGTGGTCAGAAATACAGTGGTCAGAAACACAGTGGTCAGATACACACTGGTCAGAAACACAGTGGTCAGAAACACACTGGTCAGAAACACACTGGTCAGAAACACAGTGGTTGGAAACACAGTGGTCAGTAACAAAGTGGTAAGAAACTAAGGGGTCAGGAACACAGTGGTCAGAAACGCAGTGGTCGAAAGCACAGTGGTCAGAAACACAGTGGTAAGAAACACAGTGGTCAGAAACACAGTGGTCAGAAACACACTTGTCAGGAACACACTGGTCAGAAACACACTGGTCAGAAACACAGTGGTCAGAAACACACCGGTCAGAAAAACACTAGTCAGAAACATATTGGTCAGAAACACACTGGTCATAAACAGAATGGTCAGAAACACAGTGGTCAGAAACACAGTGGTCAGAAACACAGTGGTCAGAAACAGAGTGGTCAGGAAATACACTGGTCAGAAACACACTGGTCGGAAAAACAGTGGTCAGAAACACAGTGGTCAGCAACACAGTGGTCAGGAACACAGTGGTCAGAAACACATTGGTCAAATATACAGCGGTCAGAAACACAGTGGTCAGAAACACACTGGGCAGAAACACAGTGGTCAGAAACACACTTGTCATAAACACTGTTGTCAAAATCACAGTGGTCAGGAAACACACTGGTCAGAAACAAGATACTTGTCAGAATGACAGTGTTCACAAACACAGTGGTCAGAAACACATTGGTCATAAACACAGTGGTCAGGAAACACACGTCAGAAACACACTGGTCATGAACACACTGGTCGGCAACACAGTTGTCAGAAACACAGTTGTCAGCAATACAGTGGTCAGAAACACAGTTGTCAGAAACACACTGGTCAGAAACACACTGGTCAGAAACATAGTTGTCAAAAACACAGTGGTCAGACACACAGTGGTCAGAAACACACTCGTCAGAAACACACTAGTCAGAAACACAGTCTTCCGAAACACACTGGTTGGAAACACACTGGTCAGAAACACACTGGTCAGAAACACACTGGTCAGAAACACAGTTGTCAGAAACACAGTGGTCAGAAACCCACTGGTCTAAAAAACACTGGTCAGAAACACAGTGGTCTGAAACACACTGGTCAGAAACACACTGGTCAGAAACACAGTGGTCAGAAAGACAGTTTTCACAAACACTGGGGTCAGAAACACACTGGTCAGAAACACGGTGGCCAGAAACACAGTGGTCATAAACACAGTAGTCAGAAACACAGTGGTCAGAAAGACAGTTTTCACAAACACTGGGGTCAGAAACACACTGGTCAGAAACACGGTGGCCAGAAACACAGTGGTCATAAACTCAGTAGTCAGAAACACAGCGGTCAGAAACACAATGATCAGAAACACAGTGGTCAGAAACACAGTGTTCAGAAACATTGTGGTCAGAAACACCCTAGTCAGAAACACACTGGTCGGAAACACACTAGTCAGAAACACAGTGGTGCAAAACACACTGGTCAGAAACACACTTGTCAGAAATACAGTGGTCAGAAACACAGTGGTTTTGAAACACAGGGGTCAGAAACACACTGGTCACAAACACAGTGGTCAGAAACACAGTGGTATGAAAAACACTGGTCAGAAACACAGTGGTCAAAAGCAAAATGGTAAGAAACACAGTGGTCAGAAACACAGTGGTCAGAAACACAGTGGTCAGAAACACACTGGTCAGAAACACACTGTTCAGAGACACAGTGGTCAAAAACACATTGGTCGAAAACACAGTGGTTAGAAACACACTGGTCAGTATCACAGTGGTCAGAAACACGGTGGTCATAAACACACTGGTCAGAAGCACAGTGGTCAGAAACATACTGGTTACAAACCACAGTGGTCAGAAACACACTGGTCAGAAACACAATAGTCAGCAACACAGTGGTCAGAAAGACAGTGGTCACAAACACACTCGTCAGAAACACGCTGGTCAGAAACACAGTGGTCAGAAAACAATTGTCAGAAACATAGTGGTCAGAAACACACTGGTCAGATACACACTGGTCAGAAAAACACTGGTCACAAACACAGTGGTCAGAAACACACTAGTCACAAACACACTAGTCAGAAAGACGATAGTCAGAAACACATGGGTCAGAAACACAGGGGTCAGAAACACACTGGTCAGAAACGCAACGGTCAGAAACACAACGGTCATAAACTCAGTGGTCAGAAACACAGTGGCCAGAAACACTGGTCAGACACACAGTGATCATAAACAAAGTGGTCAGAAACACAGTGGTCAGAAACACAGTGGTCAAAAACACCCTGGTCAGAAACACACTGGTCAGAAACACAGTGGTTAGAAAGACAGTGGTAAGAAACACACTGGTCATGAACACAGTGGTCAGAAACACACAGGTCATAAACAAAGTGGTCACAAACACACTGGTCAGAAACACACTGGTCAGAAACACAGTGGTCAGAAACATATTGGTCAGAAACACAGTGGTCAGAAACACACTGGTCAGAAACACAGTGGTCAGAAACACTGTGATCAGAAAGACAGTGGTCATAAACACACTGGTCAGAAACACAGTGGTCAGAAACACAGTGGTCATAAATACAGTGGGCAGAAACACAATGGTCACAAACACAATGGTCAGAAACACAGTGGTCAGAAACACATTGGTTAGAAAAACAGTGGTCAGGAAAAACACTGGTCAGAAACATACTGTTCAGAAACACACTGGTCCGAAACACAGTGGTCAGAAACACAGTGGTCAGCAACCCAGTGGTCAGAAACACACTGGTCAGAAACACACTGGTCAGAAACACAGTGGTCAGAAACACAGTTGTTAGAAACAGAGTGGTCAGAAACACAGTGGTCAGAAACACAATTGTCAGAAACACTCTGGACAGAAACACACTGGTCAGAAACAAAGTTGTCAGAAACACACTGGTCAGAAACACAGTGGTCAGAAACACAGTGGTCAGAAACACAGTGGTCAGAAACACACTGGTCAGAAACACAGCTGTCAGAAACAGAGTGGTCAGAAATGCAGTGGTCAGAAACACACTGGTCAGAAACACACTAGTCAAAAACACAATGCTCAGAATCACACTGGTCAGAAACACACTGGTCAGAAACACACTGGTCAGAAACACACTGGTCAATACACAGTGGTCAGAAACACACTGGTCAGAAACACACTGGTCAGAAACACACTGGTCAGAAACACAGTTGTCAGAAACACAGTGGTCAGAAACACAGCGGTCAGAAACACAGTGGTCAGAAACACAGTTGTCAGAAACACACTGGTCAGAAACACACAGGTCAGAAACACACTGGTCAAAAACACACTCGTCAGAAACACAGTGGTCAGAAACACAGTGGTCCGAAACACACTGGTCAGAAACACACGGGTCAGAAACACGCTGGTCAGAAACACAGTGGTCATAAACACAGTGGTCAGAAACACAGTGGTCAGAAACACAGTGGTCCGAAACACACTGGTCAGAAACACACGGGTCAGAAACACGCTGGTCAGAAACACAGTGGTCATAAACACAGTGGTCAGAAACACAGTGGTCAGAAACACAGTGGTCCGAAACACACTGGTCAGAAACACACGGGTCAGAAACACGCTGGTCAGAAACACAGTGGTCATAAACACAGTGGTCAGAAACACAGTGGTCAGAAACACAGTGGTCCGAAACACACTGGTCAGAAACACACGGGTCAGAAACACGCTGGTCAGAAACACAGTGGTCATAAACACAGTGGTCAGAAACACAGTGGTCAGAAACACAGTGGTCAGAAACACAGTGGTCAGAAACACACAGGTCAGAAACACAGTGATCAGAAACACAGTGGTCAGAAACACACTGGTCAGAAACACAGTGGTTAGAAACACAGTGGTCGGAAACACACTGGTCAGAAACACACGGGTCAGAAACACGCTGTTCAGAAACACAGTGGTCATAAACACAGTGGTCAGAAACACACTCGTCAGAAACACAGTGGTCAGAAACGAAGTGGTCAGAAACACAGTGGTCAGAAACACAGTGGTCAGAAACACAGTGGTCAGAAACACACTGGTCAGAAACACACTGGTCAGAAACACAGTGGTCAGAAACATGGTGGTCAGAAACACAGTGGTCAGAAACACACCGGTCAGAAACACAGGGGTCAGGAACACAGTGGTCAGAAACACAGTGGTCGGAAGCACAGTGGTCAGAAACACAGTGGAAAGAAACACAGTGGTCCAAAACACGGTGGTCAGAAACACAGTGGTGAGAAACACACTGGTCAGAAACACACTGGTCAGAAACACACTCGTCAGAAACACACTGGTCAGAAACACACTAGTCAGAAACACACTGGTCATAAAGACACTGGTCAGAAACACAGTTGTCAGAAACACATTGGTCAGAAACACACTGGTCAGAAACCCACTAGTCAGAAACACAGTGGTCAGAAACACACTGGTCAAAAACACAGTAGTCAGAAACACAGTGGTCAGAAACACAGTGGTCAGAAACACATTGGTCAGAAACACACTGGTAAGAAACACAGGGCTCAGAAACACACTGGTTAGAAACACACTGGTCAGAAACAAAGTAGTCAGAAACACACTGGTCAGAAACACAGTGGTCAGAAACACAGTGGTCAGAAACACAGTGGTCAGAAACATACTGGTCAGAAACACACTAGTCAGAAACACAGTGGTCAGAAACACAGTGGTCAGACACACAGTGGTCAGGAAACACTCTGGTCAGAAACACACTGGTCAGAAACACACTGGTCAGAAACACAGTAGTCAGAAACACAGTGGTCAGAAACACAGTGGTCAGACACACAGTGGTCAGGAAACACTCTGGTCAGAAACACACTGGTCAGAAACACACTGGTCAGAAACACAGTAGTCAGAAACACAGTGGTCAGAAACACAGTGGTCAGACACACAGTGGTCAGGAAACACTCTGGTCAGAAACACACTGGTCAGAAACACACTGGTCAGAAACACAGTAGTCAGAAACACAGTGGTCAGAAACACAGTGGTCAGACACACAGTGGTCAGGAAACACTCTGGTCAGAAACACACTGGTCAGAAACACACTGGTCAGAAACACAGTAGTCAGAAACACAGTGGTCAGAAACACAGTGGTCAGACACACAGTGGTCAGGAAACACTCTGGTCAGAAACACACTGGTCAGAAACACACTGGTCAGAAACACAGTAGTCAGAAACACAGTGGTCAGAAACACAGTGGTCAGACACACAGTGGTCAGGAAACACTCTGGTCAGAAACACACTGGTCAGAAACACACTGGTCAGAAACACAGTAGTCAGAAACACAGTGGTCAGAAACACAGTGGTCAGACACACAGTGGTCAGGAAACACTCTGGTCAGAAACACACTGGTCAGAAACACACTGGTCAGAAACACAGTAGTCAGAAACACAGTGGTCAGAAACACAGTGGTCAGAAACATACTGGTCAGAAACACACTAGTCAGAAACACAGTGGTCAGAAACACAGTGGTCAGAAACACAAAGGTCAGAAACACACTGGTCAGAAACACACTGGTCAGAAACACAGTGGTCAGAAACACATTGGTCATAAACACACTGGTTAGAAATCCACTGGTCAGAAACACAGTGGTCAGAAACACACTACTCAGAAACACAGTGGTCAGAAACACAGTGGTCAAAAACACACTGGTCAGAAACACACTCGTCATAAACAAAAATGTCAGAAACACAGTGGTCAGAAACACAGTGGTCAGAAACACACTTGTCATAAACACTGTTGTCAGAAACATAGTGGTCAGAAACACAGTGGTCAGAAACACACTTGTCATAAACACTGTTGTCAGAAACATAGTGGTCAGAAACACATTTTTCAGAAACACACTGGTCAGAAACACACTGGTCAGAAACACAATGGTCAGAAACACACTGGTCAGAAACACAATGGTCAGAAACACACAGGTCAGAAACACAGTGGTCAGAAACACAGTGGTCAGAAACAACGTGGTCAGAAACACAGTGGTCAGAAACACACTGGTCAGAAACACACTGGTCAGAAACACAGCGCTCAGAAACACAATGGTTAGAAACACACTGGACAGAAACAAAGTAATCAGAAACACACTGGTCAGAAACAAAGTGGTCAAAAACACAGTGGTCAGAAACACAGTGGTCAGAAAAACAGTTGTAAGGAAGACACTGGTCAGAAACACACTGGTCAGAAACACACTGGTCAGAAATACAGAGGTCAGAAATACAGTGGTCAGAAACACACTGGTCGGAAACACACTGGTCAGAAACACACATGTCAGAAACACAGTGGTCAGAAACACACTGGTCAGAAAAATAGTGGTCAGAAACACAGTGGTCAGAAATACAGTGGTCAGAAACACAGTGGTCAGAAACAGTGGTCAGATACACACTGGTCAGAAACACAGTGGTCAGAAACACAGTGGTCAGTAACAAGGTGGTCAAAAACTAAGGGGTCAGGAACACAGTGGTCAGAAACACAGTGGTCCAAAGCACAGTGGTCAGAAACACAGTGGTAAGAAACACAGTGGTCCGAAACACAGTGGTCAGAAACACAGCGTCAGAAACACACTTGTCAAAAACACACTGGTCAGAAACACACTGGTCAGAAACACAGTGGTCAGAAACACACTGGTCAGAAAAACACTAGTCAGAAACAAATTGGTCCGAAACACACTGGTCATAAACACAATGGTCAGAAACACAGTGGTCACAAACACAGTGGTCAGAAATACAGTGGTCAGAAACACAGTGGTCAGGAAACACACTGGTCAGAAACACTCTGGTCAGAAACACACTGGTCAGAAAAACAGTGGTCAGAACCATAGTGGTCAGCAACACAGTGGTCAGAAACACACTGGTCAGAAACACACTGGTCAGAAACACAGTGGTCAGAAACACATTGGTCATAAACACACTGGTCAGAAAGCCACTGGTCAGAAACACAGTG